>CAXARO010001460.1:0-65386 GCA_963971305.1 Arcuatula senhousia
TTATTATTTTTAGACAAAATTGTCGTGCAAGATACAAAATATAAGAATTAAAAACGGTTAAGAACAGTCAAAAAATGGTTACAACTTCCGTGTGCAACCTTTTAATGACTTGAAAGTTGTTTAAAAGAACGACATTATATGAAATGAAACGCATGGTTGCAAATCAGATGAAAGGTATGGCATGCCACTTATAATTACACATTTAAATGCGTTTGAATACATTATTTCTGAGTGACGTTACACTTTAGAAATTTAATGTTGTTTGTGATTATTGTGCTCATATTACATACCATTCATAGGATGGTAAGGTTAGAAATAGGGGTGGTTAAGTAAAAAATAGATAGATGATTTAAAAAACTAGCAGCTGTAAGAATATAGCAGTCGGAAAACATAGCAAGATCATTATTTCATTTAAAGAAAAAAACAATGCAATTTGTGTGTTTTTATTCCAAACTGATGATGAAGTGTAGAGTGCACTGTACCAAAAAAACTTCCCACTGAAAATATTCTAATTTATATATAATATATAAATTCGTATTTTTTTGTAGGTCTTAAACCTAAAAATTCAGGTTGAATTTTCTAATCATAAGTAACTTACATGTATATGGATATTTTTTCCAGGTTGGAAACTATTTGGTCCCATGGCTTTTCCGGGACAAAATTCTAGGTCTTAGAAGTTGCCTAAAAATTTCCATTTTTTCCTTTATTAATTTCAACAAAATAAAATGCATTTTAACAATAGTGTAAACAATTTTTTCTCACGTTTCGTATGTGAAATGAAAACGTCATTCATTTGGCAGCATTTCTACCAAAAATGATATTTTATTTACTACCACACGTAGAAAGCGATGTATTTTCTTTTGTATTGTCTTCCCTTCACAGGCGATGACTCCACGCACGTACCTGTTTGGTACTATGTACCCTTTAAAACTTGATGAAATGGGTGGGGTCCGTCTTGTGGACCTGTCATGAGGGTACCCGTGAATAAGATAATCATTAAGTTTCCACCATGATAAGCATTAACTTTTGACTAAAAGGCAAGTCATTTTTGCAACATAATTCAAAAGTGGTAATACGAAAATTATAAAGGGGGAGAAGTTATCACATTGTCACACAAAATTACCCTTGTATTAAAGTAATCACTTTCAAAACAAACACAGGTAGCAGGTAATCAAGAAAACCATAAGGTCTCTCTATCTTCATAGGTAGCTCTATAAAAGATATCTTCCCTGATATCGCTTCTGCAGAAGAAATCTTAACTTCTTATAAAAATAGAGCGTGACATTCCATCTACAATTATACAGACAAAATGACAGAGCAACTATGAAGAAACAACACACTAATGCTATTGATGCGGTGATCTAAAATCCACAGAACAATGTTTTACATGTGTAAATAACGTATGCATCTTTTTATATGCTATATACTTGTAGATAAGGGTACCGTTTCGTAATGTACAAAGATATGCATTTTTGTCTAAATTAACTTGTGTCTTTATCAACCATGTAATAAAATCAAGATTTGAAAGGTATAGAGTTAAGATGTTCTTTTTATTTCTATTATCAGCCTCACTCTTTCCTCCACTGCTGTTAATTTTTTGTGTCGAAACTCTTGTAGATGTTCCGAAGACTTAATCTCTTTGGGCATATATTGGAAAGAGTTGGAGGAAAAATCTAACTTCTTAAACAGATTAATTTGTACAAAAACGTGTTTGCTCCATTAGTATAGTTAGTTACGAGAAACATCTAACTGTTAAGAGAAAACTATTGAACATAGCAAGACATGTCAATATCGTGTTTCTGTCCCTTGTAACGCCAATTTAAAGTTTAAGGATCATATCTTGGAGATTTCTTTTTTCTCCAGGCTAGCTTTGTTATATTGAGTTATCAAATAATCTTTCTGCGATTCTAAACAAAGAAGTATATGGCGTCCCATTAATTACTATTGTCTGGATTTTCAATGTTGCATCTGGACTTATAAGAAAGAAGGTGTTATGTACATTTGAAAACGAAGCATCAATATATCTTTATTCACTGCCTTTTCGGAAAAAAAAATATCTTCCTGTAAAAAAATATTAACACGTAGTTAACACAATAATTTCTAAAGAGGTTTGTCATGACAATGACCGATCCTTGTGAGTTGGGTAACGGCGGAGAGGTTGATCTTTGTCTTAACGACAGGTTTTACATCTACAGATTTTTACAATTACACGCTGTAAAACGGTTTCGGATGCTTTGTGATCATATTACGCTGCATGATAACTTTTACGGACGGAAGAAATGGTCAACAAAGCTATAGATATCATTATTGTACTAACAACTATCTAGGAACTTGAATATAAGGTTAATTGTTGACAGCTTTCTTCGAAGATGTAAATCGAGTTTTTATGTTTGAAATAACTATCTGAGGCATACAAATTGTTAATAAATTTTATTATTATCGGCAAAACCAAGTAGCAAATAAAATGTATTGTACAGAAAACGTCTTATGCAACAATATTTGCAAAATGAAGTCGTTTTCAATGATAATGGATCTTCATGATCATGACAACGGATAACTTCAATTTAATTTTGCACTTACCTTTCTTAGCATTAGTCAATTTAAACAAATGGAAACTGTGCTTGTAGACAAATAAGGCATCACTTATTTGTCCAAACTCCGTGGCTTATTCACTCGCACCTTTCCGACTTTATAAATTTTCTAATATTTTTTTCCTTTTTATGTCGCCTGCAACATGTTGCAGAAGCGACGTATAGGGGTTACTTTGTCACCATCCATCGTCTTGCGTGGTCCTGTGTCGGCCTGCGGCGTCACAAACATTTCTGTCGCAGTTTTCCGGGAAACAACCTCTTGATATTTGGTATGTAGCTTCCTCCTATGGTACTATATGGTGTAAAGCGATTTTATGCTCGTCACTCATCAAATTCCTGTTTACCAAATATTTTTAAACGCAGGCGACATACGTCTTCCATCGAAGATCGCCATTCTAGTTTATATACGTGTGCATCTTTATTCTCATAAAACCAGTATACATTGGTATGGAGAAAAAAAAACCAACAAATATCTATATATAATATGTACAATAACAAGGAGGGCATAAAAACAAAACACACACACACCTTTCAAACCTTTGAAATACTTCCTGAATCAACTTAATAGAATTAAATTGCTACAAGGCAAGTATCGTCAAGCAAAACTTTTTCATTGCTATGGCAAATATAGTTGCCAAAATTCAAGAAATTTATTATTTATCCATGAACAACATAGTTCAACATTATAAACGTATCAAGAGAAAATCAGAATTTATAGACATTATGCATTTCTATATATGTACTAATACTCAAAACCCTTCTTGATAAATATCTATGGCAATCCAAAGCAAAAAAAACCTTCAAATCTCATTTCAGAGAATTTAAAAAAATATTTTTCCCTTTAATCTTTCTGTTTTTTTTTAATTTTGTTTATTAAGTAAAATTCAGTAAGATATCATTTTCGAGATTATTCATTTTTTTCTTGCTTAGCACTTTTTGTAAGTTTTTAGTCTTTGAAAACTTAGCGAACTATGATGATCCCTTACGGTGAAAAGTGGACGTTGGGAAAAGTATTTCCTTATTTCCGTATTAATAACAAGCTATGCATAAATGGATGAGACTTCAGGTAGAGATCGAAAAAGCGACATAAATGTAGAATCCAATTTAGTCGAGACGTGAATTAAGAATTTAGGCCTTATGTTATCTACTTCCTGTTTATCGGGTCCGAACCGGAGCTTACTCTGGATCTGAAATTTCGTATAAGATTTCTCAGCTACTATTAATTGCATCCGTACAAGAACAGATTGCACTTATCTCAAAGGTTCATTTTACTCTAGGTTCTCATTGAATTAATATTACACGTTTTCATATCTATAGCTTGACATGTATTCTTTCATTTTTTTGCCGGATTTCTTTAGTGATTATCCGGTCTATAAGATGGTGAATATCGGGCAGCGGGCGGAGACGGAGAGGACGTTTGTATAACAATTGTCTCAGAAACTACATTTGTTTATCACAGCAACTTGATATGTTGGATACAGCATCGTGGTTGGGTCCCATAACGCGGGAACGTTCTGTTCTGTCGCTACCTATTTCCTGTTTGCCGTCTTAGTTAAATTTTCAACATAAATAGTCATTTATAAACGAAATCCGCCCATTTCTGTTTTTGACCAATCCAACGTGCATGTGATTTTCTTTTTTTTTCTGTGAATATATCAAATAGATCATCATAAGGGATCCGTTGCCCATCAATCATAAGTTATCCTGTGTCGCGATGTTTGTACATTTAAACAAATCATGCGTATCCGTTGCATTTTGTTTTCATTTTAGCAGAGATTTAGCACATTATATAGATGATTAAATGAGAGTTCAGGTGTTTGGTTCACTCGAAAAATAACACAAATTACGTACGAGTAATAAAGTGTTACAATTTTGGAAATAACATGTTATTTGGTCTTATATTGGACATATTGTATTCAAACAGCTTGTATACCGATTATATTTGCTCAAAGCACAAAACCACGGCATCAAAATGGTCTAAAGTAAGTGCAGTTAGGTAGGAAATACATTGCAATCTTCCGTGGTAATAGAATCAATAGGATATTTACCTTATGGCTCCTGATAATAATGAAATGCCCGACGTTGGACGATCTTCGTTGTCCATTTCATACCGAAGTATCCGTAGCAAAATCATAAATTTATCATGCAACGTAATGTGATCACAAAGCATCCGAAACCGTTGTACATCGTGAATTACCTAAAAATATAGTCACATATTCAATAAAAAGAATATGTTTTTCTCTCATTATCGCAATTTAAGGCATTTTGGATGATGCATTTTAAGCAAGGAGTTTGGTTGGATTTCAGCTATACCATTGTCTCCCATGTTTAAATTTTCTACGCACATTGTTTGAAGATGTTGCGTCATTTTCCGGTGTAAGCATGAGAGTAAACGGATACCCTTTGCTATTGTAGCATGGGTAATGTAAATCAATCAAATGATATTCAAAGTATAATTATTCATATTTGTGAATGATTTAATTATCATTAAGGCTTGGATAAGATGTAGACAAGATCGTGTATGGTCTAGACTTACTTTCAAGACGAGGGAAGGGTAAAAGTGTGCCAATATCAACTTCTACAAGATGTGTTTTGCAATATGTTATCGACAAGATGAAACCGAATGAGGAAAATTGTGAACGGTTTCATTTCCCAATTTATTTATAAAGCAGTTTTCAAAGGAAAGGTTTCAAGCTTGGTAAGATTTCTAAATAGAAGAAAATGAGATGTGGAATAAGTGTACGCGACACAACCTACATTATAAACGTATATTTTAAATATCCACAATGGAAAACAGCCAGCAGCCTTCAATGTGACCAGCGGTCGCTGCTCGCTGTTTTTCAATTGGCCCCTGGATTAAAAATTAAATACATATGATTCAAGCCCAATCCCCAAGTGCATTGAAAGACACTGTTCTTGACAAAAAACGATTAACATGAATTCGACTAAATACAAGCATAAGCTTTGATAAAGATTCCTGGCTTAAGACAGGCATATTAAAATGTGGCGGGGTTAAACTAGTTTGTTGGCGCCAACCTTCCCCCTAATGATAATCAATAACAAAGCACAAACTAACACACAGTAAAAATCGAATCGATAGAAGTTCAATTCAACAAGAGAGTATCTGAGACAAAAGGACAACAAGAAATTAACTGGACGTAAAGATACTCTCTTGAGAACACTCGAAGTTACTGACAGCTAGCTAAGAAGCATCCATCGACTGATGTAAAACAAGATTGCTACGCGTAGCCATGTGTCCCCCGCCGCCGCATAAAAGTTGTGTGGTATGTCAATTCAAGCAATATATTCTCTGAGAAACGATAGAAATAGGTTGTAAAAATATGGGATGATCACCTATTAACAGTACCCTATCAGTGTGTAAAGTTTCAGCAACATCCATTCAGTAGTATCCAAGGAGTTGCACCCACAAAAACATTTGACAAAGTCCCATTTTTCGGACTGAAAAATCACAAATTTGTAGATAACTCGAAAACCGTAAATATCGCTTCAAAATTTTTTTGTATTATAATAGATTACCTTTTGCTCTATCAGCCTACAAAATTTCAGAACCCTGTGCACCTAGGTAACTGAGATATTGGATGTCCTATATTTTGACCTTTCTTCCCTGTTTCCATGAAAATGGCGGCCATTTTGAAAATTTCAAATACGGGATGATCATCTACTATTTGTACCCTATCAGTGTGTAAAGTTTCAGCAACATCCGTTCATTAGTGTCCGAGGAGTTGCAACCACAAAAACGTTTGACAAAGTCCCATTTTTCGGACTGAAAAATCACAAATTCGTAAATAACTCGAAAACCGTAAATATCGCTTCAAAATTTTGTTTTCGTATTATTATAGAGTACCTTTTGCTCTATCAGCCTACAAAATTTCAGAACCCTGTGCACCTAGGTAACCGAGATATTGAATGTCCTTATTTTGACCTTTCCTCCCTGTTTCCATGAAAACGGCGGCCATTTAGGCGATTAAGGCTCCTTGGAGCCTCTTGTTATCATTAAAATCAGACACACCACTGCAGATCCGCGCATATCTTACCAACTGTGAAATATATACTCCGTAAGACGGAGCAAGTGGTACATCTCCCTCTAGAAAAGGAAAATTCACAATAGGAAATGAAAAATCATCGATTACATTTTGTAAAGCCCTCACCAAATTCGGGCTTATTGTCTGAATTTAACCCAAATATTGTCAGATGAACAGAACAGCAAGCGCCTTGTCGGGGCAGTAGCGAATCTTTTCTGAATCAACCTTTAAATTATGTCTTATATTTAAATGTTTAAGATTTTCCAAACCTTTAAATAGAATAGCACTGTAGTTTGACAGATCAATCTTGTTTCGGGAAAACTCATTGTTGTAAGATTTTTAAGGTTTCTAAAAGGTAATTCTTCAATTGTGTCAACCTTTGTAAAAATAATACCTCTTGATTATTCTTTGAATTTTGTGTAATCGATTATTAATCGATTACATGACTTTCCACTCTGTAATCGATTACATTTTGTAAAGTAATTATAGTAACATTTCGATTACAAAGAATTTAAAATAACAAAAATGCATGTCATAGCCAAATTAAATTATACTTATAAGTATTATTCAGACATTTCAAAATTGAATGTACCGACAAAATATATTATTAAAAAACATAAATATTTCATTAGTTTGCAAAACATTACAAATATAGTAAGTATAATTATTATATGATTTTAATACTAGTATACACAATAGTTATAAGATTTTGCGAAATGAACATTTATAAAAGAAAAATGATTTTGGCTTTATATCATTTGGTTGATACTGAAAGAGGAGACAGTTTTCCCGTTCATTTATAACTCATAATATGTTCTTCACATTGAAACAGCCAAATTTTATTTTTGATATTTATAATAAAAAATTACCCTTTTTCTTTTCTATTTAAAGACATATAAATTTTTTATTTTTTTTTTAATTTCATTTGGGATAAAACTTGGTACAATTCTTTATGTGTTTTTTTAAGATTTTTTTTCTTTTAATATCCTAGTGTTGTTTTTACAAGCTTCATTGATCTTTGACACCTTTATAGTATTTTTTTCGTACAGCACATTGACTCTAATAAAATATTGATAGAGGGGAGCAAGTCCCTGTGAATAAATTATAAATCCTTGTTAACGATTTATTCCAATGAAAAAAATATGCCTATAATATAATATTAGATACAGATGGGTACAAACTTAACCTGTATGCGCACCAGACTTATAAAATGGACCAGAAGTATGGTTCAGGTCTGCATTTTCATGGTCTGGTTTGGTTTTAGTGAACCGAGGTCTGCTCTCAAGTTCACTCCAAAAGCAAACTTTTCCAAAGGTCTGGTTCGCTCTGACCAGACCTATAAAAACTGACAATTCTTTGAGTGGACCAGACTAAGAGCAGACCAAACTCAGGTCTGGTTTGCTCTAGGTCTGGTCCACTTTAGGTTCAATATTGAAAGCAGACCAGACCAAACTTAGGTCTGGTCTGCCCTAGGTCTGGTCCGCTTTAGGTCTGGTCCACTCTTGGTTCACTATTAAAAGCAGACAAGACCAGACTAAGAGCAGACCAAACTTAGGTCTGGTCCGCTCTTGATTTACTATTTAAAGCAAACCAAACCATATTTTTGACTGAACCAGGCTTATGGTGAGATCTGGTCTGCTTTAAAACCAAACCAAACCAGAAAAGTGGACCTAGGTCTGCTTCTTGGATTGGTCGAGAGAATAAAACCAGACCAGAAAAGTGAACCACAGGTCCGCTCTAAGTTCACTTTTGTACAGGTTAGGTTTGGTCTCATCTGTAAGATATAACCAGTAAGAAAATCTGATTTTAAATTATCTAGAGGTTAATATCATTATCTTTCTTTAAGGGAATACATACAAAATGTACTATTAATTAAAGCGCATAATCTGGGTAATTTAGTCACAATTTAACTGACAAACAATTTTTCCATTAATTCTCTAGAAATTCAAGAATAATCGAAAAGTAATTATAAGTACTGCTAAACTTTTGATCAATCGATTATTTTCGATTAAAAATAATCGAAATTCAAAAAAGTAATCGATTATTCTCTATTACTTGATAAAATGTAAATAATTACAATCGATTACGATTACCGATTGCCATTACCACATGTCTGCTGTCAACATGTGGTAGGCCAAATTAACCACAACTGGATGAGAACTGAAGACAATAAAACTATCAGAGATTTAATAAACCACTTAAAACCTGCTTTTGTTTCCATTCCTATATATTCCATTTCTATCTCTAACCTATGGAAGTTTTCGTATCACAGTTGATTCGTAACTCAAGAGCTTGCATCGATTTCGTTGGCATAGCGACACGTTTGACACAGAAATTGCTAACACAGGGTTATGTTACTCCACGGTTGCTGTCTTCATTCAAGAAATTTTACGGTAGACTCTGTGAACTCGTAGACAAATATGGGATCTCTATCTCTCAAATCAGTGCAGATGTAAGTTTGTCGTAAAGTTTTGTTTTGTCGTCCTTCAACGGATTTTACACACTGAATTGGAAATTAGCAGCATGATGAGTGTGATATAGCAGGCAAGAACCACTTACTCATCCGGAGCTCCTGAGTTATTTGTAACGAAATGACTTAGCATTGTTGAATTCTGTTCAGTTGATTTTGGGTTTTGTGTTTCTTTGTGCTTTTCTCGTTCGTGTTTGCCGGTTTTGTCGTTGCCCTTTTGGACTTTTGGCACTCGAATGCCCCATTGGTGCCTCTTTGCCTCTATAATAGTTAAAATAGCTGATTGCGCAATAGAATGCACTCAAATGTAAAACTAATGAAAACTTTCTTCCGTAATTTGATCACTTTTACTTGACATAAACGTTTTACAAAAGAACGACTTAAAATGATGAAATCGTATGACTGATTGTATGGTATGAAATCATAAGATATGGTTAGCCGCGCCGCTCTCATTTTATAGAATCTTTGTTTGAATTTCCATTATCATCAAAATTTTAATTATTTAAAAATATTGCATCCAGATGTAAATTAGCCAATTTTATCGTCATTTCATAATGTTCGAGATACTGTCTAAAATACCAATAACAAAACTACCTAACGTGGAGGATAAGTCTCAATGTCAAAGAGAAAAGACAAAATAAAAAAATACATACCGGAATAGAAATAGAAGATAAAACCAGGTTTTATGGCGTGCCAAACCTCCCTCTTCCATTGCGGCCTAAGGGTCGGTTGGTAACCAAAATCACAACACAAATGTGAAGGTTTATAGGAATTAAGGTGATCATCTAAGTACAAATATCGTACAAACACTAATAAAAATAATCATTTACCATTACCTTTAACATAGTTTGGTGTTTTGCCACCATTGATAACGAAGGAAACAAATTAGAGGTCGTATGAGACGTATTTTCTTATAATCTTGAACAAATATAATCGGTCGAAGAGTAAGTGGTGTCGTATCAAAACATCTGAAAAATTTGTACCAGACCTGGCATATCAAATAGGTGGTAAAGTATAAACATTGGAAGCAGATGAAGTAGGAAGGTAACAGGTTAGGAAAGTTATTAATTTGGAAATTGAATTGAAGAAAATGAGATGTGGAATAAGTGTACGCTACACAACCTACAATATACACGTATATTTAAAATATCCACAATGGATTTTCAAATGGCCCCTGGATTGAAAGTTTGGCCATAGTTTTGAGCTTATAACTCCAAAAGTATAAGAGATAGAGAAAATCTGAAGCAACCCATATTCTTCAGCATCAAAAGTTCTACAAAACTCTCCATTGAGTCAAAGTTATGGGACTACTCCTTATAGGAGTTATTTCCCCCTAATCGTCAAAAGTGACCATTTTCACAATTTTTGGACTCTATCTTGACAACTGTAAGTGCCAGAGGAAAAGTAAGCATTGCAAAATTGTTTTGCTTATTGAGAGCTACAAAAATGATTTCAGTTTCAAAATTGTCAGATCATCCTTTTAAGAGTTATCCCCCTTTAACGCTTTTCAATCAATTTTATCTTGTTTGGTTTTTTTTTCCAAATGGAAAGCCTTGTAACTTTTTATTCTTGACCTTAAGCCGGTATCAATGAAACTAATCATTTGGTTATGCTGTATATGCATATTTTGAGGAGTAACCTCTCATTAAAAGCATGTAAATCAAAACGATGGAAAGTCTTAATGTAAAATTATTAAGAAAATTTGCAGTTATCCCAAAAGTTCGAAAACTGATGCAAATACCACAAACGAGGATATCAATCATGTGGAATTCAAGTAAAGGAACTTGGTGTTTCGAAGGATTTTGAAGTAACTATTTTACATTATCTTTAACCATTTCAAACATGAAATAAAAATATCAAATATATCCCCACTGTCTAAATGCTTTAGAATCATATTGTACCCGCTGGAATCTTGATGTGAACACCAAGAAAACTAAAGTCATAACTTTCTCAAAAAAACAAAGGTCGCCCGAGTAAAACACCCTATTTCATATCGGAATCAAATAGAAACAGTCCAAGAATATAAATACTTGGGAACTATTTTTCCTTCGAGTGGCAAATTAACTAGAGCTTCAGAAAATCTTTCCGAAAAGGCAAGAAAGGCTTACTTTGGCCTTAAATCTAGAATTCCTAACGCAGAAAATCTTTCAGTTAAAAATTGGGTTAAATTATATGACTCGATTATTTCTACTATTATAACCTATAACTCGGAGATATGGATTTCAGATAACAAGATAAAATTAGAAAGCGTAGATAGTTTGCCCTTAGAAAAAAAAACAAAATATGATTATGAAATCTGTTCTTGGTGTCCATGGTAAGACTTCAAATTTAGCTATACATGTAGAACTTGGTTTATATCCGCTGTGTTTTAACATTTTCAAACTTCTGTTTAATTATTTTATCAGATTAGAAAACTTACAACAAAATATTGATAAGAGTAATGTATATAACGTTTTACATTCAGCATATTAGGATGACAAAACATTTCAGAACAAGAGTATTTTATCACTTACCAAATTTGTAAAGCAAATGCTATCAACTTTTGAATTAAACTCTCTTGCAATAGAATCAAATGAATTTTTAAATAAGATTCAACTATATTATTCAGAGAGAGTAAATAATCAACTGTCACATTTTAGAAAAACTGAAGCTGGGGAACTTCGATTTTATGGCAAAATATGTTCTGGTTTCGAACTACAGAAGTATCTTGTCTTTGGTCTAGATAAAAAACTTCGCGCAAATTTATCAAAGCTTAGCTTTAGCTATTGACACAGAGAGGTACAATGACCACCTATCCCTGCAGACCAAGGTTTCTGGAAATATTGTAAAAATCAGGTTGAAACTGAGATTTGTTATAAAATGCACTTGCTATACAGATATTCGGGATAGATACAAATCTGTTGTTAGTAACATAAATAATTTATCTGATGATCTAAATCCACAAGACTTAGAAGAGACAAAACGTGTCTGTATGTCCTTGAACGATTTTTTTGCTAAACATGACAAAGATTTCAAAAATGTTTAATTCTCCTTCCTTATATGTTGAATACAATGTAACTGGATGAATATTGCTGCCTGTGTTTGCATAATTATCATATATTGTATAGCTGTCACTTAATTCCTTTGTAAATTTCTTAGTTGCTGCTTTCCTGTCTTTTTGTTTTAAATTGGATTACAGATCACATGTATTACTGTGCTATGTCCAATAAAGATATTTGATTTTGATTTGATTTTTAATTGGTTTTCATCTTTAAATGATGCTGTTGATAAAAGATTACATCTTGAAATATGCGCATACAGCATTACTTAATTGACCGTTTTGTTAATACGGCTTTTTATTTTTAAACCATTGATATTATAACATCTTCTTGTGGACCAGACGTTCTCGGGGGTTGGTTGTCAGACTTGGCCGACCAAAATTTATTTTAATTGAAATTTTCCGGTTGTTCAAAATTGATTTGTAAAAGCAAAGAGGTACCATTGGGCATTCGAATTTCAAACGTCCGAACAGGCAAAGACACCACTAGCTAACACGAACTAAAAAAGCACAAAGGAACACAATACCAAACAAAAAACACAACAAATGAAAAGAAATCAACAACACGAACTCAAGTCATTGCGAGAGTAAAGTGTAAGTAGTTCTTGCTAACTATAGCACACACGTTGAGTTAACCAGGGTATTTTCCTTGTACTGCACATGTTCTTTATCTTGAGTGCCTGTACAAGCTTCGCTGTTTTATACTTTAAGAACGAACACTTTTGTTTCCTCATGTTAGATTATTTTTTACTGCTTGAAACATAGCGAATTTGTCTGTTTTATTGATACCCGCTTTAGTACTTTGTATTGAAATATTGATTTTGCATTTGTTCGAACAATGTTTTTTTTTCATTACGTTTAAAAAACATGTAAAACGTTAACATGGATGGAATAAATTTAATGACATGGATTTTTGCATTTTCAACTGTTTATGGTTTATTTACCAAATACCTTATTAACTTTTAGGTCATAACTTTCAATTGAACTTCAAGACTTATACAAACATTTAAGATAATAAAGAAGGTTGATTTTTCTGTCAGTATATTTCGAATCGAAGACACATCTACCTATTCAAATAAACATATCCATAAGCATACAACCTTTGAATGTCTTTAGAGAATTTCATAAAACTTATGATGTTGAAAGAAGTGACGTATTAACTAGGGTCAGATACGCTTCAGAAGGATGCAAAGATTTGAAATAAGGTAATCGAATGTATTAAATTTTCGAGAAGGCCTATACAAAATCAGTAAGCATAAAACAAAACAAACCGCAAAACATACAAAAAACACAAACTGCAACTAAAAAAATGAACAACAGTAAAAACTCAAGTTGAAATAAGAGAGAACGGTGGTGCTCCAAAGGGTAAGTGGTTTGCGGGGTCTGTTAGCTAATACACAACCGCCACTTTTCCAGCAATTAATTTAGTGTGATTCAGCATGATGACTTTACCTACCCTCTGGGTTAAACTATCACCTGTGCTCATCTGATATATTTATTATGTATTGATCTACGAGTACATGATGCCTTCCGCGAAATCGTGAGTGACAACAGCAACCTATGAATATTATTTTCATGCAAAAATAAAGAAGCTGAGAAGAACAAAAGCTTCGCCAAGTTTAAACACCCATATTTTCAAATATTTTAACAAAAAGGCGTATCAGACAATATCCATCCGGCTAAATAGTGATCTAACATTAAGCAAAGTTTTGAAGCACTTCAACAAGCTATGTGGGAGGAGTTGGGGACCCGATGGTGGCCTTCACTCTTAAAAAAGACAATAATTATATAGTCTAGTATGTTCTTTTACATTGATAAATCTTATATCTGAAACAATATGTTACAACCAAACAAATACTATTGAAAAATTGGCAGCAAAGGTAGTATTACCAAACATGAACCACAACAGAAAGACTAAAACATCTTTTGCAAAAAAAAATGTTTTAAGGAAAGATGCAACACCGTTGGAACCGGAAAAACAAATATCTCGTGTATAGGGATCCAATACCAAATGTTCGATTAAGACCCCTTTGAAAGTTCGATAACAGTAAATAAAGGTAATAACAAAACTACCGAACTTGAATGATCAATCTCATAGTCCAGAGAAAATGACAAAAACGAATCAGTCATACCGGAGAACTGGTGGATCGCAATGGTCCTGACTTGGTACAGGCATTTCAAACGAAATGGTGGGTTAAACCAGGTTTTATGGCGCCAAACCTCCCTCTTCCATTGCGATCTTAGGATCCGGTAATGACCATAGAACACAACATAGTTGTGAGACACAATATGGATATTAAACTAAACGGGTTTGATCAATAAGCCAGGCAGAAAGGACACTAGATAGGGATTCACATAAGCATCAAGCTGGTTTTCGAAGTCAGTAAAAAATTATAAGTAAACCTTCACTAAGAAACCCATTAACAATAGGAAAAACGCTACAAAACTAAACTGAAATCAAGTCGACACAAAAGAAAACTCGTGGTTTCCGGAAGCAATTGCATAAGTCTTGATTTTAATAGTGTTTATCATTTTATTTCTACTTTAATCCAATCTTTGAAGTGGTTCTTTCCAATCTTTACGTCAACAATGTCCGCACTTATATTCATATCCAGACTGAAAAAAGAAGAATGCTTGAAATGTACAAAGATGCAATAGTGTTTCGCGAAGCACTTATATGTTAAAGGTTATTTTAAAGCTTAATTATTTGGAAGCCTTTGGAAAATATGATGTGATAAAAAAGTATAAGAGTTTCACAGATCCCTGAAATGCTCACTTGGTCTTTAAGCCATTAATTCTCTTCTATAAGGGTTATCTGACAACCTCATCACAATGAAGACTTTTGTTAACCATAATCGGCTGAAGCAAATAACACTTTTTCTCTTTCTGCAATATGTTTATTTATAGGGCAAAAATAAAAGAAACGAATAAGTAGTAATTATTAGCACTAGTTATCCGTCGGTTTCGTGGTGGTCTAGTGAATATGAATGTTGACCTAGAATCACATCGGGAACTTGGTTATATTTCAATCCTCAAAAATATTTTTTCTTGCTTTTATATGTTCTTCTACACTCAGTTTTGAAAAAGAAAAGAAGAGGAACAATTTATAGAAATAAAAGTGTAAAACAGGATATTCCGGGGGATGATTAGGTTTAGATCACGCCTTGTTTGACAAAAATGGAGCTGTGATGACTAGTTATTGAACAAAAAGCTTTAACCGGCGTTTCCTTTGGTAATGTTCTACTGATAACCTATACTCAATTTTTTAAAGAATATTATCCCATTACGGAACTTAAATGACAACAAAGTTTCAGTTAGTTAACTAGAATTTATCAAATTAATAAAATTCATTTAAGAATTGAATGGAAGTATTTGATGTTTAATTGGCGTGTAAAAACGTTGACTGTTCGCACCTTTTCACGTGCAGAGCGCTTTTTCAGCTAAACAGCGCACTATGAAACATCAAAATACAATCAAACAATTCTTATAAATGCATTTTAACGGGTTTTTTTTATTTGTTTCTGATTTTTTGTTCTGTTTTATGTATATGTTTGTGTAATTGCCTGACCCAAAGTGGTCAGGCAGTATCAGATTTGGTTGTTCCATGTGCTGCCAGGAAATTACAGCTAAAATGTTTCACAAGAACCCGTACCTACACCCAAGTTTTACATAATTCACTGGAAATAAAAACGATGTCATTCATTGTGATATATGACAAGAACCGTTCAATTGGTTTTTAATAATTGGGTTTGCCATTGGTTGCGTTTCAGCATCTCTTTTATCCTCGTGCTTTTATTGTCTGTGTTAATTGGCTTAAATTTAATATTTGGCATTATATTACAAAGAAACAAATTGTCCTACTGAAGTAATAAGATTCATTTATTCTGTTTATTAAATTTGCATCACATCATAAATGATTATTAATTTTGTTTTGTGTATATTAAGGTTCATTAGGACAGTTTGAATTTTTTTTCAGAAATTCCTAGTTTATGTCCGGGGTATATGAACAGCTCAAATGGCATAAAAGTATAGTAGGACCTTGATATGGAAACACCATATCATATCCACACATTAATTTTGTTGAAGATAGATAGCACAGTTTTGTCGGTTCAGTTATTGTGTTCAATTTGAATTTTGAATAAGAAGTAAATATTTCTATTTTACATCTCAACTGACATGTTGGTAAACGTTTTGGTTAAGTTATATTTAAATTTCCTTTAGATTTTTTAGGCCATGTGCAAGGGCGTTTGTGATATAACCTAAAGTCGGCTTTGCTCAAAAACGGGAAAAAAGCAGAACTTATAAATAATGGAGTTTTTCATAAAAATATTAATAAAAATAAATGAAGCATTATTATATCTTGACCATGCTACGGTTTATCTATTTTCTTTAAATTTTATATACATTCTTTGCTGTACACATACTGAAAATCGATCTTATAGGCGGGTGACCAAGACCAGTTTTTAAAATGTTTAATCGTCATGAATAACATACAGCTATATTATACCTCTTTCGATTCCTTATAATTTCTGCTTCAAAATAAGCTTGGTCGTCAAAGTCAAAATTGGTGCAAATTTTCTAAAATCAAGGTCAAAGGTCATCCTGTGTTTTTAACGGTTTTTTGAGAAACAACAATTTTCTGCGATTTGACAATTATTTTAGGTACAAACATAGAACAAACAAGTGAAATTGAATATTTCACTTTATTTTAGCCGATATACACGCTTTTTATAAATAAAGGAAACACCGTTAAGATTTTATTTCACTTTAAAAAAGGGGGAGGCGTTTGTGCTAATTTGGAACCTAAAAGTTTTTATCTAGAAAAAATAATGAGCTTTTAGAAATCTATTTTGGTAAAATTTTGAAGAGATATCATATCTTATTTGAATACTAAAACAAACTTTGACATAACTTAAACACAAGGCTTACAATTCGGACACAAATACATGCACCCTACAAAACTACGAGAATCTCAACAATATATTTTTTGACAATTTTCAAAATTTTGTTTAGTTAATGATTTATTTTCGACGACATTTAAACTGGAAGTTTGCTTAATTCAACAAAAAATATCATCGAGAATAAAAATCGGCTTCGAAAATAATATTAAAATGAGTTTTATTAGTAAAAAGGGGGGCGGGTCAACCGATACATTTAATATAAAAAAAAACAATGGTGTCGATGTTTTCAAATTAGTTTTGTTTAAAAAATATTAATAAAAAAACAGTTTTGTTTATTTAATTTCAGCGGTTTTTTTTACTACAAACGAGCACCATCCAAAAACTATTGAAAACGAAAAGTACGCAAAACCAAAACGTTCGAACTTTTTCGTTTTATATCAAATTCAAAACCATATTATCTTTAGTATGATTTTGCTGAGCAACCAGTATTTTTCAAAAATTTGTTTGTTCTATTGCTATTTAATTATATTTCAAAGGGGCATTCCGAAGCCAAATGTCCGAAAAATGGAAGGAAAAATAGGTAAACACCAAACGGAACATGCATGAACAAACAAGAAACACAACAACACATAAACATCAACTAACAACCCGAACTTAAGTCGTAACGAGAGTGCTCCGGAAGAGTAAGCATTTCCTGCCTGTTGCAACACACCCGTCGCGCTGCCAATGATAAACACAGAATGACAAATCTGGTATAGGAGAACAAAACAAAAGTTTATGACAAACCAACATCTGCACTCATCTTAGAGACAGAAACTCCATATCTCTCAATGAGCTGATGATGTCTTCCATAGAAGTTCTTAAGTGATGGCAACAAACGAGGAACAACATTACCCTGTGTTAACAATTTTTGTGTTAAGCGTACACCTTGCAAGCTCTGGAATAACGAATCAATTGTGAAAGGTAAACGCTATGCGCTGGAGCGGGCGGAATGTTTCCTCACAAGAAAGGAAAGTTGAAGTAATCACGTTTGTCATATAGATTTTTGTTTAAAGTTCTCCCTGAGTGTCTTTTTCGAGATCTAGATCTAAATATGAAACAGACTTCTCAGAATCCGTAGTGTCTTTTATCTCAAGTTCTTTGGGATATATGAGATGTAGAAAATCACCAAAGCGAGGATTGTTAAGAAGCGGTTGAACGATAGAGCCAGTCTACGGTCTTTTTTATCCAGAAGTGATTGTAAGAAGACTGCTTCATATGAATGAAGAATCAAATCGGCAAGCAAAGGGGTACAAAGTGGTGAGTAGTTGAGTAGGTGAGTAGAGGTGGTAATCCTTTTGGAATACCGTTATAGATTTTGAAGCCCATACATTTGTGTTCTTATTAAGTTTCATGACTCGGTTAATCTGTGGTGAGCACATGGGTGTTTATATTATAGAAATTATACATGTAAAGTTGTAGTGCATAATTAGTTTTTGTATGGATTTGTGTAATGTACATTTATTTATTGGACCAGTGGCAGTTTGCGAGTGTATCCTTGGGTAACCATCCAAATGAGCCTAATAGTTTTTATCGACATCTACATTTATGTGCATAGAAGACACTGAACAACCTTTTTTGTCCTTTCTGAAGTTCTAGCATCTTTCTGGATACCATTCTTGCAATTGAAAGTCATGAAATTTTCACCATTGACAAACATATCGAACTACGAACCAACCTTTAAGTTAGTACCCGACATGTTAACGACACTCTTGAGGATTTATCAGACCAGAGGAAAAGGTTAATGTAACATCACAATATTACTTCTTTATAAAAGAGTCAGTAAAAATGAGGTGTGAGAAATATAAACATTAACTTCGAAGACAAAGTAGCGATAAATTTTGATTTTTAAGTTTAGATTCACTCAGTTGTGCTTATATCGTACAGGCTACATGTACTTTGGATCCAAAAAACTAGTTTAACCTAACCATATGTAATATGTGCCTGTCCTAAGTCAGGAATTTCTATCAAAGCTTATGTTTGTACTCGTCGACTATGTCTTACTAGATTTTTTTTGTCTAGAGGGGGTCTTTTTTGACGTTTTTAGAGCTGGTTTTGAATTTTACCCATTATGTTTTATCAACCGGGGCCGATTTCAAGAGTAAGACAGCGAGCAGTAACCATTGGTCAGGTTGAACACTGCTGGCTGTTTTACATTGTGGATGTTTTAATTGCTGTAGTTAATGTATCATCTCTTTATTCACTATTCATCATATATATTCGGCAAGTCGCATTATATAACTGCAGCTGTAAAAAACTTGCTTTAATCATGATAAAGTAAATGTAAAAATCAGTGGCATTAGACAAAAATGGTCATATGCTAAATGTTGAATCAGGCATGCATATATTACCCGGTATCAGACCGGAAACTACTAATGCATATAAATTAAACTTTTAAACAACAGTCGATGGCAACTGTTTCCGTTGTGATTTTTTGAATTGCTGTTTGATTATGCTTGTCGTGTCGCGTACACTTATATTCCACATCTCAATATCGTCTATATATCGACTAAAATGTCTTAATTGCAACTTGTGTGCACTGCATGTCGTCGGCATGTTTTTGTGTTGTACATTTACGGAGATGACAACCAATAAGTTGGTATAACTTGATGTCCAATCCATTTGCTATATTTGCGATAACAAATTATTAAGAGACTAAGAGACTTCTGTCAAAAATCGTGCATCTGTAGGATAAAAGCAATGTGCCTATCACACAATTGTATATGCAAAAGGAGAAAATAAAAACGAGCAATCAACAGAAAACATCATATACAAAGCCCAACACAATACAAAAGAAAGAATAAAATCTACGACGTAAATTTGCACGAAAGAAAAAAAAACTTCATTTGGGAAGTGAACTTGTGCCATAATCACTTTCCAAGTATAGTCCTATTCTTTCGTATTTAATCATAGTCTATAAATATCAACAAACAGAATTGTTTAATATGTAATTTGGTATTTTAAAGCCTGGAAATGACCAGTTTGCATTATACATGTATATAATAATATTAAAAGAACTTTTCCAATACAATGTTTTGAAAAAGATGGAGAAATTTCCATTTCCAAGATAAGATTCATTGATACACCGTCTTTGTTTTGGATAATAATTATGTCATATTTTAAAATTATATTTACATGCTATCTCTTAGAAGTCACAGATGACAGACGATTAAGAATTATATATTAAACAATAAATATAAACTTTTCAACACAATATAAAAATGCATGTTTAAATAAATTAAGAAAACACATACTTAATTAATCGAGTGTTTGGGTGCGCTCGACTTGTTTTACATGCCAAAGTTGATTAAACTCCGAACCATAACGGATTAACAGAAATTTCCGTGAAATAGACAAGACTTCTCATTTCATGTAATGTTTAATAATAATGTTATTTCTTGTATATACTAGAGGAATTATATAATTTTAATCATGCATTTTAAGGCCCTTGTCTTATATATTATTTTCAACCTATAAATTTTCACCAATGTCGTTGTATCTTTAATAATTGAGAAACGGAAGTAGGTGTATGTTGATTTTTGTACAGAAATAACGCTTTTTAACGCCAAAAACTCTTTGACCAATTAGTGTATACTCTGTAAATTTGTGTTTTTATGTAAAACAATGTTCCTTTTTGTAAAATATGTTGTGAAACAGACAATTTATCATATTTTGAAAAGAAAATAGACCTTTCACAGAAGAAACTAACATATTTTTTTTACTATAAAATTTGTCAAAAAATCCACTTTTGCGAAAAATTGCACCGTACGACTTTTTGACGACCAAGCTAAAATCAAAGAATAATCATTTTTCTACAAATGTGCAAATTTTCAGCTGTATGTTATGAAGTGAAATTAAACTCTCTTAATAATAGACTTTATTATAGTTGGTCACCGCACTATTAATATAAGCCATGTTGAAGTATAAGTTTAAATGAACTTAATGTTCATAAAGGTGTGATTAATATGCAAACTCATCAGCATGCAACGATGCGGTCAGCCAACGAACAAAACAATAAGTAGGTCATAAATCATGTAAGTGTCAATTAAAATTTATGTTGGTGTTTTCTATTTCAACTGGAATTGCTATCAAGAGTGTTAATTTGACAATTTAATTAATTGATTGATTGACCACCAGAGCTTAATGCACGAGAAAGATGTCGGAGGAGGGTAATGATTGATTGATTTTGCCTATACTGTTGAGCAAGGTAAACTTATTGAGCGATGCACAGTTTCTTTTTTGTTTTCGTATACCACGCTTAATTGAAGGTCGGAGGAAGTGTGCCAATTAACAAATCATTATACGTGATTATTATATACTGAGGCCAGGCAAGCTTTTCTTAAAAGCTACTTGTTTTTATTTACTCGTTAATATACAAATGCAAATTCAAGTTGTGTCAATTCACCTGGATAACAACAAAGGATGAGTGGCAATAAAATCCCAAAAATTACCATGAAATTAAAACTGAGATGTCTTAAGTTGCTATAACATTGATCAAATATTAGGCTTAAAGAAATTGATAAACATTTGCCATATCATTTTAGTTGTTACTTTTAAAGCTATAAATTAAAGAAATTGTGCTAATTTCAATTGATTTTTTCTGATTTTTACACACTTTCTGGTCATAAAAAAGGTGGGCGGATCTAAACAACTTTATACTTCGATAAAATGTGTATAATGATGTAATTCATCATTTCTGAAAGTTTGAAGTTGTTGTTCTCATGTGCCCAATGTTTTATAAAGGAAAATATGAATTGAAACCATTATAAATTGCAGACTTTTTCTATTTTGTCAAAAAAATACCACTATATGTGATATCATTACTACGTCACAATGAAAGAAATTTGCTTTATTTGGTGTATATTCTTTGTCACTACATATAAGTTGATATTTCCTATAAATATCATAATATTTGAACAAACTACATTTTTCTTGGGCCAATTATGGGTCATCCTTTAAGTTGTGTGTTAAGTAAGGTCATAACCCGTCTACGGCCACGTGAAACAATTAACATTTCATCTAGGTATGAAAGATGATATAAGGTGTCTATTAACAAATGGAATAACTGCATTTTGTTTATATGTACGGTAAATGCTATTGTTTAATCGATTTTAAGAAAAATATATCAAACACCAATAGTTCTACACTTATTCGAATTATCTCGTGGTATACAGTTATTCAATAACTGAATTTTATTAAAATTTGGCCTTTTGTTCCAATATTCAGCGTGCTATTTTGCTCATAATTTCAATTTCGATTTTATTTTTTTTTCTACACCGCTATCTCCGTGACAGACTATTAGACCATTATATGAAAATACGTCTCAAACGATCCCTGAAACTTTGTTATAAGCCGTTGGTGAAAAAATCAAAATCATGTAAGACGAAGTAATAAATGATTGTTTCTATTAGTGTTTGCCTAGTTGTTGTACTGAGATGAGCACCTCAACATCCCTATTATGTCACCATAGCCGAATTGTGTTTTATATAACTACTGGACCCAAAGATCACAATAGAAGGGCAAGGTTTGGCACGCATTAAAACCGGGTAAAACCAATTGGTTCTTTTAAAATGCCTGTACCAAGTCAGAACTTTTGCAATCTTCACTTTTTCCGTTTGTTTTTCTTGCTTTGTATTTTCACATGGATATTTGAGATTGATCCTCCTATGTCGGTACTTTCATTTTTTTAATGATTTTATTTTTTTGTAACATTTTCACTATGAAAAATTTATGGTCTTACTGCATTCACTTTATATACATATTTTACTTACGCCGTAGCAGTAACAAGTCGGTATAAGACAACTACTAAGACAGCCGCCTCTATGATAACCTTTATCTTTACATTCATCTTCGCACGAGCGCCAAAAGTCTACGAGCCATCTGCGTTGTATTCCTTTTTAATAGTTAAAATAAATTATTATTAATATTATGTTATAACAAAGTACATTGTTTGCATAAAGATTCTTGTATCGAAACTCATTTTTAGTCCAAGCTTAAGGCTTGGCAAAATTGTATGCATCAAACCAGTTACATTGTAAGAAAAGTTCTATTTTTTCTACATAAACTCAACAAATACTCGAACAGAAACTCGCAAAGTTCAACTCCTAACCATACACAATTGTTCAGGTTAAACGAGAACGGAGATTTGTAACATTTACACGGGTTCGAATGTTTACGACAAAAAATGTTTAGGCTGTACAGTGTAAGAGGTGTCTGAGAGGCAGATTTTTTTCGAAAGATTCTGGTTATAAATGAAAAATTAAAATGTTCATGCTTAGCCTAATGGTTTGTTATAAATTATAGTCCAAATGAATTTTTATTTCAATTAATGGTTTTAGTGTGAAACTGATTTAAAGCCGTCCCTGCGTTAAAAAAAAACTGTTGTACATTGAGACCTTTTTGGGCAATATCTACAAAACGTAAGCATTGTTATGTTATTTTGTACATTTAACATGTTTCAATCATCATTCAAATGTTAAATTATGTTTTTTGGGCACAGGAATAGAACTTAATTTACAAAATACAAATAAGGAAGAAGTGAATCGGTGTAACATACTAGTTTTTCCCACATACTAGATTTTCCCCTGGGGAAAAATGATTATATACATGTACTACGTTTTCCCCCAGGGGAAAATCTGGTATGTGTAAACACATACTCATTTTTTCGCCATACTGAACACCCCTCCCCCCGCGCCCATAATCCAAGACCGTTGCACTTTTACTGACTGTGAAATAGGTGAGACTTTCAATATCTTTAACATAATTACTTACAATTAATTTTAGTTTAAGAGTATCCTTTTTTTATTATTATATATAGTGCGGATCGTCAACTTCCCCTTCTTGTGTAGCAATATTCCGTCAGCTTCAGCTTATGAAATTTACGTATCTCAATTGATTCGTTACTCTAGAGCGTGCGGGACTTACATCGATTTCCTTAGCAGAGCGACACGTCTGACGCAAAAATTGCTCACACAGGGTTATGTTGCCCCTCGGTTGCTGTCTTCACTCAAGAAATTTTACGGAAGACATCATGCACTTATAGAGAAATATGGGATTTCGATCTCTCAGATGAGTGCAGATGTTGGTTTGTCGTAGGGTGTTGTTTTGTCTTCCTTTACTGGATTTGACGCACTAAATGGACTATTGGCAACGCGACGGGTGTGCCATAGCCAGCAGGAACTGCTTACTCTTCCGGAGCACCTGAGTTCACTCTTGTTTCGACTGGAGTTCGCGTTGTTGATTGATATTCAGTTGTTTCGTGTTTCCATGATTTAAGTGTTGTCTGTTTTTTTTCCCGTTCTTGTTTGTGTTTACTGGTTTAGTCTCTGCCCTTTCGGACTTTTGACATTCGGATACCCCATTGGTACCTCTGCTTCTTTGCAAAGATTTTAGAAGGGAAATTTTTCGTCTTTGTGCTTAAAAAGAAGCAAAGATGTACCAAAGGGGCATCAGTATCATAAAACCGTAAAGAATTGTCAAAACCGGCAGACAAAAAATCATCACAACAAAACAAATCACATTACAACATAAAACACACGCACACATAACAACAAAACCGAATTCAGCAACGCGAACTCAAGTCGAAATGAGAGTGAAATCAGGTGCCCCGGAAGAGTAAGCAGTTCCTGCTTGCTATAGCACACCCGTCACGTTGCCAAAGATCGATTAAGTGTTGATCAAATCCGGAAAGGATGACATTACAAAACTCTATGCAAAGCCAACATCTGTGCTCATCTGAGAGATAGAAATCCATTATTTGTATACAAGCACATGATGTCGTCCGTAAAATTTCTATAGTGATGACAACAACCTGGGAGCAACATACCCCTGTGTTAACAATTTGCTTGTCAGCCGTGTAGCTCTATCAAGGCAGTTGTTATACTCCCCACATGCTCTAGAATAACGAATCAATTGTGATACGTATACTCCATATGCTGGAGCGCATTTTGTACAAAGCCTTCCTTGTGTGTCAATTTCGAGATATCGATCTAAATATGAAGCGGATCTCCTAGATCGGTAGTGTCCTTTATCTTAGGTTCCTTCGGATATATGAGATGTAAATAGTCACCAAATCGAAGATTGTTTAGTGAAAGGACATCATCAATATAACGAAATGTGAGATTGAAGTATCAGGCAAGTATGCGGTCCTTTTTGTCTAGAAGTGATTGTAAGAAGTCTGTTTCATATGAATGAAGAAACAAATCGGCAAGCAATGGTGCACAGTTTGTGCCAATTGGGATACCTATTGTTTGCTGAAAAACACGTCCACCAAACTGTACAAATATGTTGTCGATTAGAAAGTTGAGCATTTCTATTATTTGATCTTCTGTAAATTTGTTTTTCTTGCTAGACTCTTGGATGACAACGTAAGTCTTTTTATAACCGACTACCAAATACTTGTACCTGCGTTTTCCGTTCTTTTTGATAAAGCTATATTCAATAAGCTGTGCCAAACGAGATTTTAATTGTGAATGTGGAATTAAAGTATATATTGTAGAGAAATCAAACGTTTTAATGCTATTACATGATGAAAATGACTTAGAATGGATATTTGCCATCAGTTCTTTAGAATTTTTGAGTATCCACGTTTGGTTGACGCCATTTCTAGAGTAACAACAATCGAAATACTTTTGAAGGCTTGACTTTATTGCCGTCAATATTAATGTTAACAAAACTGAAAGAGGCTTAGTTGTACATTTGGATGACCCAGCAATAAGTCGCTGCTTGTATGGAGTTTTATGTAACTTTGGAATCCAATACAAGGATGGAACGTCATCGTAATTTTTGTCAACAGAAATGCCAAAGGAAGAAATGACAGAATTATGATTGCTGATTATTTCCTCCTTTGACAATAATTTAAGAATTTAAACACCATGCAGATTTCAGTTTTCATAACAAAATTTTAAGTCTATTAGGAATATCCCTTATGCATGTTATGGTTAATATCGTAGTCAACGTGACACAGAGAAATAACTATCAATCAAACTATTCATGAACGTCTCAAAAAGAGAGTCTTACATGCTATGATTTTACTGTTGAACCACTTCTACAAATTGAAAGCAATTGCACAAATATAATTTGTTCGAGTGTCCTAATAATGTGGACCGTGACAATAGAAATGCACCGACGTCCGTTCGTTTGTGCGTCCGTCACAGTTTATGTATTCAGTAACTGTTATTTGCAGGCTTTTGATATTTGATATTCAGCTTTTAGTAGGAGTATTTTTTTAACTCAAATTGATGTTTATGCTTTTTCTAATATGTCACATTATGAAACAAAAAGCAAAATAAGACTAGCTAAAAAAACAGAATCTAGACAATTTTGAAGTTTATACCAAATATTAAGGAAAGATAGAAATGATTTAAAAACAGTTCTTGCAAACAGTTTTTTTTTTTCTCAAAGTGTATTATTATTAGAAGTGTAACATTGTCATAGTGATAAAAATTATAGCATTAAATCAAGCAAGACTAAAAGGAGCTTTAATATGAAGGGGGAAAGATCAGTATGGATTTGCGAAAAGGGGAAAATCTAGTATATACACATTTTTCCTACCCAAATTTTAGGGGGGAGATTCAGTATATACTGATATTTCCGGGGGGAATCTCAGTATATACTGACAAACTTTATTATGTGTGGCTAAAAAATATTACTTCTCTTTATATTTTTACACAAGTTGAATCTAAACCAGAGATATTTTTTTTTCAGACACTGTAAACCTTTTTCTAAAAACATAACCACAGATATTTTATGTATTCATCTTTAGTTTGGCTGCATAATTTCAATAGATGAGGTCTTGAGTTTAATATAAAAAATCAGCAAGACAAAAGTCTTACTTATATATTGTCCGTCATGAGTTAAATGCTTATGTGAGAAATAAAACATCACGAGAAACTGTCTTGTTTTGTATTTATATGCTGTTTTCGTGCTGTTCTTGCTTAAAATCTTGTCTTTGCCCTTTAGGATTTAAACATTCAGATGCACCACTGGTACCTCTGTGCTACCTTCTGCATACCGAACAAACGAACAAAAAATAACGAAGAAAATACTAATACATTATTCAATTTCTTTTATCCCGTAACGAGCCTGTGTGAGCATACATGTTTAGCTAAGAATTTCGATATATTTAGGGAGATACCATTGGATTTTTATGGGGGGGCTAAAAAGATTTTCTTCGCCTGCCTTCTTATTTTTGGAAAAAGCAGAGCCTGGATTTTTTTTTTCGCGCTTGCGCGCGCAATTTTTTTATTTTCAAAGCTACTATGAATTTTTCAACCAAGGATACCATCCTGCCTTTTTTTCATTCAAAGCACTGTCTTGCCTTTTTATTTCTGGATTTTGCCATCCTGCCTTTTTTTCAAATTTCACCATAGCCCCCCCCCCTAAAAATCAAATGTTAGCTCTGTTAGAATAAAAATCCAAGGCAGGCAAAATATTGTATATTGTCTGCAAAGAATGATAGCGCCAGTTCCAAATATAAAGTTTCTTTTTACTTTAAACAAATCCAGTTTGTTTATTCCATTGTTTATTGCCTTCCTATTTGAAACTTCGTACCATGCATTTTAAGTCGTAGACATTCTACCTCGTGATTTATATATTTTAGAGTGAAGAATCACTGAGTTTTTCCAAATTATAATGATGATATTTTATCTAGTCGTCAGACTTTACTAACACGAATTTACCATTACATTTCCTGATAGTTAAATTCTAAATTGTTCAAAACACCAGGGGCGGTGTTCTCGAAGGTATTTCTAAATTTGTCTAAGACTTGTCTACAGACAAATTTTGAGACCGAGATTGGACCATTTAGACCATCTTAGGCCTCGTTCACACTGAAGTTGTTTTGAGTGAACATGTGTAGAAGTAGTTTAATGTTCTTAAAACTAGTTTCACACTAAATTTGTTCTCATTGATAAACCTTAATTAAATGACTTGACATATAAAATGTTCACATTATTAAATGCAAGTGTACATGTAATTTAAATGTACAGAAAACATGAACGGATAAGTAACCATTTGGCGAATAGACATTTTAACATATAATACGTATGGATTTTGATTCAATGCAGTCTTTTTTTAATGATTTTTATTTTTATAGAATAACAATAAAGGTGTACACATTTTCTGGCGCTTTAGTCCGTTCGTCCGTTTGTAGTTTTAAAATTATTGCTATAAAAAGCTACTGCTGTACATAAATACCGGCGCGGACCCGCGGCGGCGCCATGTTGTTGGCAAAAATCCACTTAAGAGCGCTAATAATTGTGATATCGGGTCTGCCGCTTTGTCCACAAAACGACTGGAATGTGTACCCGGTGGTTGAATGGGCAAACCATCATAATGCGGCGTCGTCAGGCTACAAATGTAAAATGTGGAAAACTTGACTGCAAACCATAGTAGCGCAACGTGTTAGGAAAAAAAATCATGTTCTTCACGTGTTTAATAACCCTGCTGCATGCCTTGTTAAGAGAAGAACCCATAGGATTCCTGTGTAAAAATCTGCCCGCGTTCCTCATTTTCCAATTGACAGTCAAAACTCTTATCCCCGATTGGCTCCCCCCCCCATTTCCTCCACTTCATCATCATTTCATGTTCATTTTATCACCTGTTCATGTTCATATTCCTTATATAGGCCGCTTTGCCCACAAAAAATAGATCCGAATTGGAAAAACCTTTTTGGAAATACATTAAATATTTAGAAGTTGCATGTACCCCTGTTTTTTCACTCATGCACCCGAGAAAATGTTGAAATATACGAATTATATTAAAAATAAAGCTTTCCAATGAAAGTCATGCATATACCTGCCGTTCTTTCAAAAGAAATATGCGAAATTCATTGTACATTAAACCCACACAAGGAAATTTTACAGTGTGAACGCATTGATGTTTAATCTTAGTGCGGACGACATTTAAACTACTTTGAGTTTTGCTCAGTGTGAACGCGGCCTTAATCTGTTTCTCGAAACTATCTGAGACGTTGTAATCATAAAAGTTATCCCTGTTAAAAATTATCCCATGTGAATCTTATCATATATAAGTTATCCCACAGGACCAATTTTGAGAGAGAGTAAGATCAAAAATGCGAGAAAAAAATATCTTACTCAGTTGAATCGTATCCCATATTAAGGATAGAATTTGTTTTAAAAGGTATCCTATGTTATTTGTTTTATGGGATACAATTGCATGTATTATGTATCCTATGGGATACATTTTTATATTTATAATATCTTATGGGATAGAATTTTATTGTTTTATTATCTTTTTACATCTAAGTCTTTAAAGAGTTTTTTTTTAATGATGTTAATCAATAATTTGAAGAGAAGTATTGTGATATAGATGTATACAGGTAAACTATCAAATGCAAAATGGATTGACAAAAGTACAACAGTCCTTTCCAATTCTTACAAGAAAAGGTTTACCCATCCTAAACTGTACTACAAAGTAAATGGTAAGTAAATATTAACTACACGTATATGTAATTGTAAAGGGTTTTTTTTTCAGTTAAAAGTTCCATCAAAGTCAAAATTTAGGACAACAATATAGATATAATATCTTACATTTAAATTTTATATAATGTACCGACTTATGATCGGCAAGTGTAACCAGTTATGGGCGTGTAAAGAACGAGAACCAGCAGGTGTAATGTGTCTTTAATCCCAATAACATATGGTGAAAAACTGAAAGAAACAAATAACAATAATAAGTACAAAATACACAAATACACGAATTATCTGAAAGAATTAAAGTCAATATAGCGATAAACAATGAAAGGTTATTGCCGATTAATTAATATAAACCAATTAAATAAGCAGGCCCAGTCGGGCAATGTTCAAATATGACGCTATCGTGAATCGGAATTTGTCACAGTCAAATATCAAAAATATAAACGTTAATTCACAAGAAAAACAGATAATAAGTTGAATCGAGTCACTGTTATAATGTTTCCATATATATTTTGTGGATATTCGCCAAACTTACGTGGTGGTATGCCGCGAATCGTGTCCAAATTGATTCCTTGCAAGATAAACAAATGGCTACCTATTTACTACCTGTATGTGTAATACTAGTACTCGACAGTGCAGTACGCACGTCGATCGTTCGACCCAAGCATGGTTTTCGGCACAGGTAGCGGCGATTTAAATTTAATCACGACAAGGAAGTTTAAATCTATATTTAAAAATAAACAATTAAAGTTGTGACAGTACACTCCCCGTCTGGTATCCTCGGGATATCACTATACTTAGACGATAAAATCGTTGACACACAAGATGTTGAGATCAGATTCAACGATGAAGGCGAACAATATAAATCCAATATTATTAGAATAAAATAAATACGAATAATAACACAAAATCAACAGTTCAAAGAACGAATCCGGCAGGATGATCTTCACATGGATGAATGTAGACGCGATCCTGGTGATCCAACGTTGTATGGCATCCAGCGTTGCCCAATGGGAAAAGTAGTTGATCTGCTGATCCAACGTTGCCACGCACGGCGTGGGAAGGAACTACCTGTTCCTTAAAGTCTAACCAAAGATATATTTGCATATCTACATCTGCTGTCCCTGGTGTGGGTTTAAGCCTCGTCGTTTTCCTGGAGGAGTATCAACTCTGTTATGGGGCGAGTATATACGGTAGGTTTACCGTCAACTTGGACTTGTACTTCAGCTGATCGAACATGTCCATCGGCTCCCTTGATTGCATGAACGATTATGCCAACGGGCCACTGTGCCCGACACAAAGCGTTGTCCTTCAGAAGAATCGTATCTCCTTCTTCGAGGTCTCGATGTTCTTCGGTCCACTTTTGTCGTGTCATCAATGTGGGAAGGTATTCCTTCTTCCATCTTGTCCAGAACATATTGGCCAATGCTTGGACTCGTTTCCACTCGTCAAGACAGAGATTTCTTTTGTCTGAAAGTTCGGGATGTTCTACAGAGAAGACATAGTCGGTCTTCTGTGTCAGTAACATATTTGGTGTGAGTACCAAAGGGTTTTCCGGGTCGGATGATACAGGAATTAGAGGCCTAGAGTTGATAATAGCTGTGGCCTCTGCCATAAATGTGTTGAGGACATCATGAGTGAGGGTTTTTCCGTCGTTCCCTAGAAGCATGGAATCTAGTATTCTCCTTGTGATGCCGATCATTCGCTCCCAGACGCCACCCATATGAGATGAGTGTGGCGGGTTGAAGATCCACACGGTATCAGACTCCCTCAAAAACCTTTGGACGGGCTCGTCTTCCACGTTGATCGCTTCGATACCAAGTTCTTTGACGGCACCTATGAAGTTGGTTCCTCTGTCCGACCGGAAGATCTTTACTTTGCCCCTGATAGCAGTGAAGCGTTTCAAAGCATTGATGAAGGCAGATGAGCTCATCTCTTCTACAAGTTCTATGTGAACCGCTCTGGTTACCAAGCATGTAAATAGAATTGCCCAGCGTTTAGAGTTGGCACTGCCGCCACGTGTCCTGCGGGTCACTATAGTCCATGGCCCAAATGCGTCGACACCCACATTAGTGAACGGAGGTGTTGGTTCCAGACGGTCCCTCGGGAGTGATGACATTATCTGGCCTTCAAACTTGCCGCGGAGCTTCCTACACTCGACACATTTATGAATGATGGATGATATCAAGCGCCTTGCTCCAGTTATCCATAGTCCTGCTGCTCTGATGGCTCCTTCAGTGAAGTGACGACCCTGATGTTTGACGTCTTCGTGATGGTGTTTCACGAGCAGTGTTGCCAGGTAATGGCATCCTGGAATGATGAGAGGCCTTTTCTCCATTAGACTCAAGTCTGATTTGTCTATACGTCCGCCGACTCTTAATAGTCCACGTTCGTCGATAAACGGGTTGAGGTCGCGTATAGGACTCCTCTTCGGAAGTGCTTTCTCCCTATGAATGCAGGCTAATTCCTCACTATAATATTCAGCCTGCATGTTTCTGAATAGACATGTTTTGGCATCGTCGTAGTGCTCGACTGATAGGTGTGTCTCTACGTTCCCGTGTAAACGGGATTGTTTTTGCGTAGCAACTTGTTCCACTAGCGAGTTCCAGGTTTCAAATTGCTCAAAATTGTTGATTTCTAGCTCTTCTTTGGTATGTGTTTTAAACACTTGGACTGACCGGATCTCCTTGTCGCACTCCGGGTCAACAAGCTCAAACACGTCTTCTATTTTGTCGCTGGAATTTGACTCAAGGAATGACTTTGGTCCCTGTAGCCAATCGCTGTCTTGGAGTTCAGATGCGAGAATGGATCTCGTAGCTGCGTCAGCAGGATTTTTATCTGTTGGACATGGTTTCTCAATTGTTGAAGGCAGTCCATTCTGGATAATACAGGTCCTTTTAACGTTAACATCCGGTGTGATGTGTTGCCTATCTTGGCAAACTTCGCCGATCACGGCCCAGCCTAAGCTAAGTTTCTGTGCGAATGGGGCGTTAGTTGACCTCATTGGCAATCGTTGATCAATCACGTGATGCACTGCTGGCACACTTCTTCCAATAAGCAGAAGAATATCAGCATTGTCGTCCAAAGGCGGGATGAGACCAGCTAGATCCTTTAGATGTGTATGATAGGCTGCTGCTTCCGGTGTTGGAATTTCGTTCCGATTGTGTGGAATGGAATCACATTCGATGAGCTTAGGTAGGTTAAACTGTGTGTTGTCATGTACAGATTTAATCACAAACTCATGTGCTACTCTTCCAGATGCTTGGACTCTGCCTGAGCAGGTTGTCAGGGTGTAGTGCTCTGATGGACCATCAATGTTGAACACGTTGAAGAATTCTGACGCTGCCAGACACCTATTACTTTGGTCATCGATGATGGCATACATTCGATGAACGTTTGAAGGATTGCCTTTCTGGAAGACATCCACTGGCAAGATTTTGGCACAGGACTTGCCGCCGCTGTATGGGTCTCCGCATATGTCAGTGCATGTGGAATTCACGTTTTGGCCAGTGTTAGTCCTGCCGGAGGTCCCTGGCTCCCCGCCGTTCTGTTGGAAGGGTCTGCGGGATGGTCCCGTATGACTGTACTGGTCAATGTGCAGTGCTGTTGCGTGGTATTTGCTGTTGCAATCACTGCATGGAGTGGCATCTTGGCAATCACGACTTATGTGGCTGTTGGAGCGACAACACTTGTAGCATATGTTGTTCTCCTTGAGAATCTTCTTCCGTTCGTCAATTGGTTTGGCCTTGAATTTGCGACATTCATTCAAGGTGTGCTTAGACTTGTGAAGAATGCAGCGTTCGTTAGGGTCTATTGACTTCTCCGACTGCCGACTTGTGCTGTCTGTTTCCTCTGTGTCTGTCTTGTGGACGCTGACTGTTCGCTTAGTTTGAACGTGTCGCTTTGATACGGAGCTAAGAGCCCCAGTATGAGACGACTCAAACATTAGGCCTGGGTTGTTCTTGATCTTGCTGATATCTTTGATGAACTGCAAGAACACCGAGAAGGGTGGGTACGTGACCCCATACTGCTTCATGTGGTTGGCAGCTGTAGATACCCATTTCTCTTGTAGTCCGTAGGGTAGTTTGCTTACTATGGGTTTAATTCCCGATGATGTATCAAAGTAACCCAAGAGCGTGTGGTATTCAGGGTTCTCCTTGATGAACTGGATTTCAGACAGAAGGTCGGAGAGTTCATATAACTTTCTGTTGTCCTTGTTGGAAAGATTTGGGAAGTTTCCAAGTTTTTGCTTGATGGATTCTTCAACCATTTCCGGTGCACCATACCGCTCGTCCAAACGTTCCCAAAGACTTCTTAGTCCTTCTGAAGGGTTGGCAATGCTTGATGCCTGAATGCTGACGGCATAACGTGCTGACTCGTTGCCTAACCATTTGACAAGCAAGTCCAGTTCTTCCGAGTCCGAGACTTCAAGCTCGTTGACGACACACTTGAATTTGTTTTTCCAGGCCTGGTATGACTCAGCCTTGTCGTTGAAGGTAGATAGGCGTGAGAACAAGAGGTCCTTCCTTAGTAGGAACTTTGTGATGTCAGACGCCGTGTTTGGTTCCTTGGCTGGAGCTGCCCATGTCGTTGATCTACTAGTATGTTGTGTTGGAACATATTCTGGAGCATAGCGATTCAATGAAGACATCAATCCGGTTTTGTAACCGCTGGATGTTTGAGGAATTGATGCCGTCATGGCAGGCTTTCTGTAGTCATTTGACTTGAGCAGTGGCCCTTTTGACGTGGACACGTTTGTTGTATCAGGTACAGGTCGTGGACGTGATGCGGGAATATCCCTGTATCCCAGGTGTCTAGAAGACTCTGCTGGTTTTGGAATGTTGAAATGAGCCGTGACCTTAGGTTTAACTACGGGTTCAGACCCGATATTTGTCTCTACTTTGACTGGTTGTGGGTTTTCCAGTTTTGGAATCTGCTGTGTCACATATGTCTGGACGATATTGAGTGGGTCCATCTTAGGCAATGAAGAAAGGTCATCCAAATTCTGGCTTTTGGAGTCGTCTTCGTCTACTGCTAGAGCATTCGCTTCTGCCATGGCTACTGCGGCTTCTTGTTCGGTTTGCAGAAGTTGGATTTCTGCCTTGACCTTAGCCTTTTTGTGAGCCGCTTCTGCTGCTATCAACTCCATTTCAGCCTTTTGCATAGCCGTTTTTCTTTGAACCTCCTGGTCGATGTCAGCCTCTTGCATTTGAAGCACGGCTTCCCTTTTGGCGAATTCAACTTTGGCTAATGTGGCTTCAGCTGCTGCACGCTTCATTTGTATCGTGCTGACTGAAACAGATGACCCTTGGCTGTTGCTTTTCCCGGTTTTACGGGATTTCCTGGACGATCTCTCCGAAAGTACGGATCCAGTCTCAAGCAGTGATGATAGCATCGACTTGACTGTGTCGATGGCTGCTTCCGCTATTATGCAGTATGCGGATGATGTTTTGTTGAACAGTTCAAGGTCTTTCATGCTTTCGGCTGTTCTCTGTGACGTCAGAAATTCGACGTAGCAGTCCTTTTGTCGGCGATACTTCTCGTAGGCGGTGATAATTCGCTCATTTAGCGTAGCCAGTTTGTTTTCTTCCTTTGGAGAGCTCTGGACATCTTGGATGAAAGCGTAGAGCTTGTTCCATAGGTCATCTACCTGCTCAGCGTGTTTAAGGCTCTGGCTCTCATAGAGTTGTTTCCCTTTCTCGTTAAGGGTGCGAATGCGCTGCTCCTTGTCTGACTCAGTTTCTTGAGTAGCCTCGGTGTTTGGCTGTTTTGCCTCCATGTCTAGATTTTGATCCATGTTAACTTCTAAATTTGGAGTTGTTTTTGAGTCAGCTGACATTCTTTCAACAAAGGTGTGCCCGTTACTGTTTAAACGTGAGAGCAGAGTGCCCCATACAATTTAAACGCAAGGGCAAGTGATCCTGGTGGCCTATTTCAACCTTGGATGGGATCCTGTCAGGTAGCTGTCTAGATGTAGGACTGGCGTGTCAAAATACCTGTCCCGATGTGCTTTAGATATCCGGTTGGAACACCAGAGGGCTGTGGTACTTCAGTTGTTTGAGGTTGTGTCCAATGCTGGAACGATCCTCCTCCTGAGTAGTGATGGCCCTTTTGTGTCCACTATACTACTACTTGCTGGATAGTTTTGGCTGAGACCGGCGATCTGTCACTTTTTCACTGTACCGACTTATGATCGGCAAGTGTAACCAGTTATGGGCGTGTAAAGAACGAGAACCAGCAGGTGTAATGTGTCTTTAATCCCAATAACATATGGTGAAAAACTGAAAGAAACAAATAACAATAATAAGTACAAAATACACAAATACACGAATTATCTGAAAGAATTAAAGTCAATATAGCGATAAACAATGAAAGGTTATTGCCGATTAATTAATATAAACCAATTAAATAAGCAGGCCCAGTCGGGCAATGTTCAAATATGACGCTATCGTGAATCGGAATTTGTCACAGTCAAATATCAAAAATATAAACGTTAATTCACAAGAAAAACAGATAATAAGTTGAATCGAGTCACTGTTATAATGTTTCCATATATATTTTGTGGATATTCGCCAAACTTACGTGGTGGTATGCCGCGAATCGTGTCCAAATTGATTCCTTGCAAGATAAACAAATGGCTACCTATTTACTACCTGTATGTGTAATACTAGTACTCGACAGTGCAGTACGCACGTCGATCGTTCGACCCAAGCATGGTTTTCGGCACAGGTAGCGGCGATTTAAATTTAATCACGACAAGGAAGTTTAAATCTATATTTAAAAATAAACAATTAAAGTTGTGACAGTACATATAATCCAGGTTACTTCTTAAAAGAAGTACTTTTTGGCACATATCTATACCTCTATATAACTCTCACAAAACGTCACTAGGACACATGAAATCACATATTCAAAATAAAATTCATATATGTTTATCTAGAATTGTTATATCTATGTCACTCTAATGTGGGTTTCTTTTAATATATTTTTTTTAATTACAGGCAATTTTGTACATTGATCAAACAAAAAGTCAAACGCACCATTTGAATTTTTTAACACGTTTTATAACATGTTTAATAACTTGATTTATAATTATAATTATTTTGCATATAAACAATATTGCAAGATAGCATTTAATTTTTTTACATCTAGAAATCATAAGATGTATTTGATTACACATCAAATTTTCAAACGAACCATTACTTTAACTCTTGTAAAAATATAATATTGGTAACTGGAACTAGATATGACGTGTAGGCATTCATATATCTAAGTGTTTATTTATATGTTGCATATATTTACCTTAGATTTGGATTTCTTATAAAAATGAATAGTAAATGAATGTCCTACATTTTGACCTTAGCAGAACCTTAAATTTAAAACAAAATGGTATGAAATACAGATGGGTCCAAACCTAACCTGTATGCAAACCAAACTAGAAAAGCAAACCAGAAGTTTGGTCTAAGTTCACTTTTCACTTTGTTTGGTTTACTTTTAGCAAACCAAAGTTTACTTTAATGTTTACTCGAAAAGCAAACCAGACGACTGGTTTGGTTTGGTTTGGTTTGGTCAGAGCGAACCAAACTTTGAAAAGCAAACCAAACCAGCGCCCTAGTTTGGTTTGGTTTGGTTTGCTCTGAGCAAACCGCAAGCATGCGCAGGTGATTCATATAATCGATGTAAAAGAATGTCCGAACTATTCCACAATTATTACATTTCATGAACAAATATTATTCACTAAATGTCTCAATCGAATTACAATTTCTGATATAAACATTTAACATCATATTATATTGGTATTTTATGAGTAAACAAAACCAGCACGAAAATTTTCTATTTTTAGAGCAACCAGCGGCCTGGTTTGGTTTGGTTTGCTAAGAGCAAACCATGAGCATGCGCAGATGTTCAAAGAATCGAAGTAATACGACGTCTGTCACCATTTTATGATATTTGTTCTCGTAAAACAAATATGTTTTACTTGAAGAATTTATTATGATTTAGATATTAACCATCATTTTAGATTGGTTTGGTAAGAGAAACCAAACCAGCGCCCTAGTTTGGTTTGGTCTGAGCAAACCAAACCAGCGTCAAAGTTTGGTTTGGTCAGAGCAAACCAAACCAGCCGCCTGGTTTGGTTTGGTTTGCTTTTCAAACCAAACCAAACTAGAAATAGCAAACCACGGTTTGTTTTGAGTAAACTGTGGTTTGCTATTTTGTTTGGTCAAGCAAACCAAACCAAACCAGAAAAGTAAACTAGATGTTTGCTCCCGGTTCACTTTTGTACAGGTTAGGTTTGGACCCATTTGTAATAATAATAAGTACTAATAACAAAACTAACGAACTTGGAAGATAAACGATGTCACAGATGTTATGTAATACTTGTAAGTAAATAACTTATTTTTAAGATTTAAATTAAAATTAATTGCTGTTTATATCTTTCTAATAAACATGAAAAGTACATATTTTTAGATGCATGAAATCAATAAATTTTAAATAAACTCTAATAATTTCTATAAATTTCAGCTAAACAGGAAACAACAAATGATCAAAACTTGAGATTGGTGGTTCCAAATGATGAGAAAATAAGAATAATATCATCATGTCATGCTGATAATGGTGCTCACTTGGGAGTTGACAAAACTGTAGCGAAAATTTCAGAAAGATATCACTGGCGGGGAATTTATAGAGATGTTCGTGATTACACAAAAACCTGCGAATCCTGTCAAAAAACAATAAAAAACAAAAAACTACAAAACCTGAGATGGAACCGATCACTGTTCCTCCTTCAACATGGAAAAAAAATTGCTTTCGATTTAATTGGCCCTTACAATGACGATGATGGTAACCCATTATCCGATGCTGGATACCGATATGTGCTTACAGTGATAGATTTTTTCTCCAATTACACAAAGACATTCCCATTATTCACCAAAAATGCAAGCGAGAACGCTTACAAATTATTTATATTGTTCTGTCGTCATGGTATCCCTTTAGAAATGATAAGTGACAACGGTGGAGAATTTAATTCCAAATTATCTGGTGTCATCTATGATATGTATGGTTATAAACATTTAAAAATTACACCTTACAACCCACAGGCCAATGGAAAATGTGAGAGGTTCAATCAAACATTAAAAAATATGCTTAATAAAACTGTTAATGATGAATGTAATAATTGAGAAAAAATTATTCCAAAGTGCATATTTGCTTACAATTTTTCAAAACATGCCTCGACAAAACATTCCCCATTCTATCTAATGTTCTGAAGAAACCCTATACTTCCGGATAAACAATGCATTGGTGACATCCCTAATACATTTGAACCATATATTGAACTAAATGAAAAAAGATATTAAAGAGTGTGCAGACAAAATGCACAAAATTCAGAGTATGATATCAGATAAGGTTATGGAAAATGTTCAAAAATCACAAAAACGTCAAAAGGAACATTTTGATAAAAGACACAATTTTAACAAAATAGATGAATTTAAGGAAAACGATGTAGTGTTGGTTAAAAATAAAAAGCGTAAAAAGGTATTAAACAAAGATAACTGGCTTGGGCCATACAAAGTAGAAACTGTAATTAAGAAAGGTACTTTCAAAATTTCGGATATAAATTCGGACACAATTATCGGAACATTTAAACATATGAACATCAAGAAATATCATGATAGTAATCAACAGAAAACGGCATCTGGAGAATCCGATCTGTGTTTTGTGGATGTGCATGATAAAAAGGAGTCTGCCAGAAGTAGAAACCACCCTTCTCAAGGAGTCTCAATGGAAAGCATTCAAGATGTAGTGGATACAAATAACAACTCAACAATGCAATTAAATGAATCGTTAGTAACTTTAGACGATTCAATATTCATAACTCAGAATTGTTATTTGGAAATACCAAATGATGTACAATTTGATATTGTTCAAGAATTCATCGAGCAAGACAAAGCAAATGAAGAAAAAGTTGTTGAGACAGTGTCCAAAAGACCAAAACGTGCTCGAAAAGAAAGGAGGTAGTCCAGTATATATGAATATTTCAACTGAATTTAAATTTATATTGAAAACATATTGCTTCATAATTATGTAATAAAAATTATTTGTCATTTGTCAAGTAATTCAAATTCTAAAAATATTTTAGTGACCTACCTACTATTGAATGTATATAAATTTACTAGTTTGTTGCAAGTTCTCATTCACGTTGTAATTTTTTTGAAATTCAATGTTGCTTGTTTCTTTTTGTGTTGTTTTTCTTCGTTCTCGTTTTCTGGTGTTGTCAGAAAAATTTCTGACTTCTGATATTTGGATGACAGGATCAAAATTCATATAATAACACTCTTAAAAAGTATCCTTAGGATAGATATATATATTCAATGATAAATTATCCTATCTATAAAATGTGTCTAATAATTTTATGCCCCACAATGACATAAAACTATCCACATCAAGGGATAGTTTTTTTGTCGGGTGGGATATAATTTTAAGACATATTTTATCCTGTGGGATAAATTATCCTTGAAAAAACTATCCCATGGATACTTTTTAAGAGGGGATAAAAAATGTTACAACGTGACTTTTGTTAAGGCGTCTAAATAAAGGTTTAAACAAAATGTTATAATTCAAACTTTATTAGATAAAAAAAATTTTAAAGAAAATTTTCCTTCATATTAACATCAAAAGGTTTATGATTTTGAATGTTTAAAATAAAAGTCTTCGTCTTTTTGTACAGTTTTGATTAAGATCATATCAACCAGGGACCGTGGTTACGAAGGTGTCTTAAGATTAGGATATGTCTAAGGTGGTCTTTGGACAAAACTCAGTTCTAAGTCGTGTTATTGCAGGCACCCCAAATAAGCACATGTCGAAAACATCTCGAAATTGACTCTCAAGGAAGACCTTCAACAAGGCTCTATGACAAACGTGATGACTTCAACTTTCCAATCGTCAACTTCCCCTTCTTGTGTAGCAACAGTCCGCCTGCTCCAGCTTATGGAGTTTACGTATCTCAATTGATTCGTTACTCCAGAGCGTGCGGGACTTACATCGATTTCCTTAGCAGAGCGACACGTCTGACGCAAAAATTGCTCACACAGGGTTATGTTGCTCCTCGGTTGCTGTCTTCACTCAAGAAATTTTACGGAAGACATCATGCACTTGTAGACAAATATGGGATTTCGATCTCTCAGATGAGTGCAGATGTTGGTTTGTCATAGGGTTTAGTTTTGTCTTCCTTTACCGGATTTGACACGCTGAATGCACTATTGGCAACGCGACGGGTGTGCTATAGCAAGCAGGAACTGCTTACTCTTCCGGAGCACCTGAGTTCACTCTTGTTTCGACTGGAGTTCGCATTGTCGATTGATATTCAGTTGTTTTGTGTTTCCATGTTTTACATGTTGTCTGTTTTTGTCCCGTTCTTGTTGGTGTTAACTGGTTTCGTCTCTGCCCTTTCGGACTTTTGATATTCGGATACTCCATTGGTACCTCTGCTTCTTTCACTATGTTGGTCATAAATTTAGGATGTGAAAATTGTTGTCATAGGACCATCCTTATACCTCCCAACTTCAAAAAAAGTTTGACATTTGTTTTATCTCCATGAATTGGTGTTGTATGTGTCCCAACTATCATTTTTGATATTTCACTTTGTAAATTTTACAAATAAATATTTTTATCCATTGATGAAATATCCACCCATTCTTTAACCCTATATTGGATATTGTTTGTTTGTCTTTCAGCAAATACTCTAATTTATATAGACTTTTACAATTAAAAATCAATGGTGCCGGTAGATATATGCTTCCCAAACAAAGATATTTGCATTTGGTTATAAGTCATAAATGCAAAATACAAACAAAACTAATGAAAAAATGCATTTTACTGAAACTCCAATAATTTAATTTTATACTTTACAGAACAAAAGTTTCGAAATAAAAATAACTTTAACGTATATTTTATAGTTATCAATATTATGTAAAACAAAAACCTTTTTATACTTTTTGCACGCTTTTACATTGGCTAAAATGTATTACACGAAGCTATTAAGGATTATCCTAAATTCGATTCAAGATGGTTCTATTTATGGTTATCGTAAGATGACATCGTTTTACATCCTAGGACGCGTCTAAGGATGATTCTTTCTACATCCTCTTTTCAGTCCTGAGACATAGTTAAGGATATAGCTTTGGACATCTTCATTAACCCAGCCCCTTGTTCTAAACTACATGAACTTATTAAAATGACATACAGGGATACATAAAGGATAGATTCTCGAGGGTAGTCTTTTTAATGCTATTTTTCTTTTCATTTCTCTTCTTTATTTAACAAATATTGACATTGTATGTTGTTAACTGTGCTTCTCTCTGTACCTCCATTAATGTTAATTTATGTTTGAACATTTGTTTATTGCATATAGTTATCGCAATAACTTTATGGTTAAATCTCAATACCATTGTATATGGTTTATTGAGAAATGAAGATATATACATGGGGTCATCGAAGAGTGTAATGTTCAAAGTTGAAAAGCATGCATCACGACTCAAAGTAAATAGGTGATTAAATTTCACTGAGTGATATTGTGACTTATAGTGCTTAAAATATGTAACATTTAGGATTAGATGGTCTAAAGATATCCAATAAGGTGTTTTAGTTTTTACTCTAAAAAATGACCAGGTCTAAAATCAGGTGGCTTCGAGAACACGACTTAAGACTGAGACAAGTCTTTAGATGGTCTAAAACGCACTTTAGTCTTAAGATATCTTCGGGAACACAACCCCAGGTTTCCTTCCTTGTACTGCACATGGTCGATATCCTCGGTGTTGGATTTTGCTTCCCGTTTCGGACTATTTGGCTGGTTTTTAACCTTGCAATGTTTTGATTCAAATGCTGTTGAGAGTTTACTCCTTGAAATATCGATATACACAAGGAGGCCTAACCGTTTATCGAGAAATATGGTCCGTTTAAAAGTGTTTCATGGTTTTTGTTGTCCGTTAAAGTCGCCGTGACAGTCCGTTAACCAGGTATAATCGAGAAAAAAACACTGAAGGTGTAAAAATAGTTCTATAAAACTTCATAAAATGAAAAGGCGTGTGGCTCCTTAGTATTTTAAAGGTCGAAAATGTAAACATGTTTACCTCATTTTTATCAATTTCTCTTTTTATATAACAAAACATTTTTTGGTTGATATCCATAGAAAGTACTATAATGTATCAACATTCTGTTTAATTTTCAATGCTCTATGTTATAAGGAAAAGTAATAAAATCTGGTCTGTTAAGGGCTGATGACATATTATTTTTCCGTTAAGTTGGTCCGTTAAGTGTCTGTGACAAAATATTATGACCTTTAAATAGCATAAATAGATAGAAGATTAGAATAGTTTTATTTGACGATATATCATAATTTTACTATAAGGACTGAACGCTAGTATACAGAAGAAAAAACAAAATTCATGTGGATTTATACATATGTCCGTTGCTACTGTTGTGTATCATTAGTTAATATTTGTGTTGAAATTAATGCTTTATAGATCTGTTGACCAAAATAATGAACTGCTCATTAAGAAACAAGACTTTGTATTAAGAGGTAAACGTTTTATTGATCAGTAATTTAAAGCATTTCAATATGTACATATCCCAATTAGCAAGGTTTTTCAATATCTCTCCTGTCGCTTTTTATATTTTTTTCATAAACAAATGTAAAACTATATTATTCTATTTGTATCATTTATGTAAGTATTTCCAAATAAAATACATTTTAATAATATTAATAATTGTGTTCAGATTTATTTCTTTTGCCACAATCTCGTGTAAATATTTTAGGCATTTTTATTATATTAAAAATAATACAATAATTCTGGGAAACCAATCATTACAATCTTCTGACAAAGATATCATCGATTTTGCCAATTTTAATCATTGGGATTAGCTATATTAAGGTTTTTTTCAATCAGACCTGCATTTTCAAAATGATAAAAATAATTTTAAAAAACGACTAATTCGAAATGCTCAATGTATCCTCTTCAATAGGAAAACTATCGTGATTAACTTAAATACAATAAGATCAACAAAGATCGAGTTTGTCAATACATTTATATGCTTTGAATACTTACGAATTAAGAAATGGTTATTTTACAGTAGTGTTATTCACGCGCAAAATTTAGGTGTGAGGCCAGGAGTCTTTATTTACTCGAATATTTAACAGGCTAACTTATAATATGTAACAATGCACCAAATACAAAAATATGGAATATATATTAAGGATTTGTTTACTTTTTAAAGCCATTAAAACCATTTTTTGTCTAAAGACCATCATAGTTACAAATTCGTAGTCTTGATTTTAGGATTAAAAATTGCGACGTCTAAAAATAAGACGTTCTCGAAAAACAGATTTAGGACTAAGATTGGTCTGTAGACCATCTTCAGACACGTCTTAGTCATAAGACACTTTGGTTAAACATGCCCTTGGTCCTTTGGACTGCACATGGTCGATATCTTCGTTGCTGGATTTTTAACTGGATTTGGCTTCCCTGTTCGAACCATTTGTCTTTGAGTACTATTAAGTCAATGCTTTTGGTTTTGGACCTTCCAATGTTTTGATTAAAATGCTTCTGATAATGAAATTTACTCCTTGAAATATCGATATACAGCATAACCAACTTAACCGTTTTTTTATACCTGTTTTGGTATTGTAATCCAAAAGGATGTACGTTTGGAAATTATATTAATTTTAGTAATAAGTAAACACGTAGAAAAGAAGAAAGCGAAACTACTGAACTTGAAATTTAAAATGTCCAATGAAATATACAAAGCAAGAAGGACCTATCAGAGATTTGATTGAAATATTGCAAAAGAGAAAACAAGCACGTTTACTCTTACATGTTAATTTATAAAACATGTATTGTTTTGACCTTTAAATTGATGGAATAATACCAAAAACAGCTCAGGAACCAAACGCTCGTCCTAACGCTCATATATTTTACTATCTTGACTTATATATGTTCAAGGTTCCATAGTAAGAAAGGTGTTATTCTTTTTTACATGGTCAAATCAGAAGCATGTGGCACGGTTCATAGTCCTTCGTAAAGGGCTGATTACTATTTCTAATGCTACTTAAATGGTTTCCTATTGAGTAATCTTTGTGTAATCTTTTTCCCTCTTTTGTTAATTACTACTGGATTTTTCATTAAAAAGTCATACGAACTGAGTTCAGAGGACTCTAAATACTTGCATTTATAGACACTAAAAGCTCGACATTTCTTTTTAATTTAAACCAATGCTTTTGAAGGCACTGATAATTAAAACTTATGATTTCAAACAGTCCACTATATAAAATTTATTAATATCAAATTGCGTGATACTTTATTTGTGTTTGTCACAAACATGTAATTATTTGTTTAGCATAGGATAATGCATATCGCATTTTGAATTCAAATTTGAACTTTGTAAATATCTTATTCCTTAAAATGTTAAACAGGCTTACCTTCTGATGAAGCAGGTTTCTGAACCGGCGTAGCTTCTCCGTTCATAAACACCGCAAACAAAATAGCAAAACAAAGAAGTGTGGCAACAGCTCTCATTGTATACTATTGAATTTGATAAGAATAAGCATACCTGGTTGTCAATTTATATACAATTGGAAATCGGGACTAACCAATGAAAACTGTGCGTCTATTTCAAAACAACACGTGCTTGGCTTCACATGGAAATTATTCTTATGAATAGTTTCTGCAGAAAAGCAGATAAATCAAGTTCTTATCTTGCAATTTGACAAGATTTACAAAACTTTTTCTTGGGATTTTAGAAATATAGTTCAAGGTGAAGCACGACAAAGATCTCATTTAATGTATGAAAATACTTACTTTTGTTTGCATCATTTTTCATGGATTGTGAATATTATGTAAATTTGTTGATTAATAAATTCCTTGTACAAGCTATTTGTACAAAACAAAAAACAATGGAATAGTTCAATTTTGATGGAAATACAATTTCGTAATTTGTCTCGCTTTTACGAAATCCACGAAACTAGTTGTCCACAAAATATGAATTTCACAGCACTTTCAAGATACATGTAGTACTTTCTTAGAGATAGTTGTGCTTGGAATGCGAAGAACAGTTGTGGCATGTATTTGAAAACTTTTTATTAGCCTTTTAAAGTATGCAGTTAACCTAAAACTTACATTTAAAGAGCAAGATTTACCAATCGGTACTATGAATGTCGGGTGTCTGAAATTGTATAAAAAAGACCAGTTAACAAATAAACAAATGCTAATTCTGCTTTATCTGAGACCTGTCATTTTTAGGTGGGGGGTCATATTTCTGTCGTCATCACGCCCTTACAGTCTTTACCCGACCTAAAAGTATATCAATTGTCGTTTGAAATGCCTGTACCAAGTCAGGGCCATTGCGATCCACCAATTTTCCGGTATGACTGATTCGTTTTTGTCATTTTCTCTGGACAATGAGATTGATCATTCAAGTTAGGTAGTTTTGTTATTACCTTTATTTCTTTTTTTCCTTTTTATGCGTTATTTTCAGGCATAGTCTGCTTACTGTTTTGCCTAATGTATTTAAAACATTTATCTTGTTTAAAAATATTTTGTCCTTTAGCCACATGCAAATTATTGCTTAGTCGATCATTTGCCACGGTATCGAAGTCCAGGTAAAGACATGACCAGAAGGAATATATCTAAACACATATGAACTTACTTCAAAAACTATGAAACTCTATGTGCAAGAAAATGTCAATAACCGTTGTTTGCACCTTTTCATGCACTGCATGATAAAGACGTGCATCTCACCATCAAGAAACGAGATATCGTTTTTGTTCTGCTCCGTTCCGTTTGGTTATTTTTCGTTTCTTAGTTTACTGGTACCCGCAAATGTTTACATTCTAAAATTAGTTTGTCCTCATTTTTGACACTGCGTTTTTTTATTCAGTTTTCGTCGAAAAGAATACTTTCTTGTACGCTTTTTAAAAATTTTACAGTTTCTTCAAAGGTTTTACATTGTATTCTTCAAATAGTGTGAATTTCATAATTTTTTTAGAGTGAAAAATTTCAAATGTTGAACGTTGAACCAAAATCTTGTTCAATATTGAACTAAGAAAAATTTTGAATGTTGAACGTTGAACCAAAATCTTGCTCAATTTTGAAGTAAGAAAAATTTCTAATGTTGAACGTTGAACTAAAATCTTGTTCAATATTGAACTAAGAAAAATTTTGAATGTTGAATGTTGAACTGAAATCTGTTTCAATATTGAACTAAGAAAAAATTTGGAATGTTGAACGTTGAACTGAAATCTGTTTTAACATTGAACTAAGAAAAAATTTGGAATGTTGAACGTTGAACCAAAATCTGCTTCAATATTGAACTCAGAAAAATTTTGAATGTTGAACGTTGAACCAAAATCTGCTTCAATATTGAACGAAGAAAAATTTCGAAAGTTGAACGTTGAACCAGAATCTGTTTCGGATTACCTGGGTTCACTCTTGTTTGCCATATAACCTGGTTCAACCCACCATTTCAAATCAAATGTCTATACCAAGTCAGGGCCATTGCGATCTTTAATTTCTTAGGTCTGTCTTTGAAATGTCATGGTTTTTTTCTTTTCTTCTTGGCTATATGAGATTGATTATCCCAGTTCGGACGTTTTGTTGGTTCCTTTATTCGACATAGTTGCACAATTCTGATTGATGGGGTTTTTTTTTGTAATATTTGTTTAAGCCGACCGATTTTGCATTGGCCTTTTCAAACTTCTATAAGCCGCCATTAAACCATCAAAATGTAGTCAAAACTTTCCATTATATATTATTATTAAAATCAAACAATTGGACTTAAAGTCCTAATTTTGATTTTAGCTTCTTTCTGCATTTTACATTATCCGTATGTAGCCTTGCAATATTTGAAATGATTGTCACTGATAATGAATTTAAGATAGATAGGTACGAAAGTTCGAAACAGTTTATCTTAGTGGTGCTCGAATTCTTTTATAATACCGATTATACAAGTAATCAAGCTTATAAACATATTTGCATATTACATTTCTAAAGAATACTTTATTGCCCTGCTCTATGCAGAACGTACAATCCAATAGTTTTGAATACCCCATTGGTGCCTCTTTGTTTATTTTATGTCCTGAAGTATCCGCCTTAGTTAGTATTAACGCTTTACTAGGAATCATTTCAAGTTTTCAAATGTAGATAAAAAAATCAAAAAGTTGATGTTGTAATATAATAACCACTCGATCTAATATAAACAACCCTTGAAATCAAGTTACCACCTAAAAGCAGGTGTTCAAGAAGTTAAGAGATCTATATGTCGCTCCGTTAATTGTTTTAAATTTATCAAATAAACATGAAGCGCATTTCACGTATAAAAAATAATACTTTTAAAAATACAAAATATTTGTGTTTTTTGTATACGACAATAAAATTATCCCTGGAAAATACATCCTTGCACTATTAAAAAATATATTATTATACCCCACGCAACAAAGTTGCAAAGGGTATAATGTTTATACCCCACGCAACAAAGGGTATAACGTTTTTGACTGGTCCGTCCGCCAGTCAGTCCGTCAGTCTGTCCGTGATTAAAATTTGGATATCTCAGCTCTTATTAATTGTAGGCTTTTGATATTTGGTATGCAGCTTCAGGGGGGTCCCATATGATGGGATACGTTTTCAGGTCTGTCTATTAGCTACTTCCTGTTTAACGAGCCGAATTATACTTTTTTCACTAAATTTTCAGGGTTGAAATTTCAGCATTTATTAATTGTAGGTATTTAATATTTAGTATATAGCTCAATGTAGGGGTCCCATGTAGTGGGATTCGTTTTCAGGTCTGTTGATCATCTACTTCCTGTTTAATGAGCTGATTTAGACTTTTTTCATTAAATTTTCAGGGTTTAAAATTTTCGTAACAGATTTTTTACAACTATTTATTATAAGTATTTGATATTAAGAATATAGCTTCAGGTAGGGGTCCCATATGGTGGGATTCATTTTCAGGTCTGTTGATCATCTACTTCCTGTTTAACAAGCTGACTTCCACTTTTTTCACTAAATTTTCAGGGTTCAGCTGACAAACGTCAATGGTGTCAAGAAATTTTGTTTTATTCTTATTTAAACCACCTTTTCAAGTTCGAAAAGGAGTCGTTTGAAGCATAAGATAGTTGAGAAGGTGTGTGTCTTTGAGCAGAGTCGTACAAAAGGTTTATATGTTTAAACGAGATGAAAACAGTTGATCTGGTACCGGCGAAAAATGAGATCGACAGATCAAACATCATAAAATTTAATGATTTAACGCTTATCTGATTAAACCAAATGGTAAATTTTGTTTAATCTGTTTAACTATAAATTAAAATATGACAAAAGAGGGTTTTGGGCCTGAAAAAATGCCTCTAAAATCTTGGAAACAAAATCGCATTGGTGTACGGCAGCTTATTGTTTTGTATAAAATTTGATGTACGGCAGCTTAAAAAATAAAGTGTACGGCAGCTTGTTATATAAATAAGTAGAATCTCATCATATTTGCAATTTACTGGCAATTTAGCCTTTTTTAATACATTGCAGATTAGAAAAAACACGATAGTACATCTGGGACAAAAGACCCACACGCATCAGTCTTGGGTGGTTTTTTTTTTTTTTTTGGTCACATATAGTTGACACGACCCAAAAGATGTTACTTCAAGTATTCACTTATCCGTGACATGCTGCAGCATATAGAGTTATCTGATCCGAAAATGTATGGATGCAAATTGTTACCAGGTAATACATGATTCCAACGTGTCTTGAAACAAATATATGTGCAAAAATTTTACATATGAATTTACAATTTCAGCATTCATGTAGATGCGTCTGAACATCTCAGTAAGATATTATAGGACTTTTCAGCTTAACATTTACATTAAGAACAGTCCACCCTCAATATTGTTCAATGATGCCTGTGAAGGGATCGAGGTTTGGGTAGGTAGATAAGAATTTCATTGGGGGATGCAACAAAAGATATATATGCGATAATACGAGCAGCTTTTAAAGATTCAAAGAGACTCATCATATTATATAGTAGAGCAATTTATTTGGTGGATGGATGTTTTAAAAAAAATTTTCTTTCTAGATACGTTTTCAGGAAAAAAATATAAATATACTGAGAATTTCAAGCCAAATGGAGTAAAACTAGTTTACCGAATGTACATTACTCAGCTAGTCCATGGAAGACAAAATCATGCAGGTTTAAGACTAACATAGAATTTTAATCAGCTTTACTTGGCACACATTTTTATGTCTCATCTATGAAAGTACGGGGGAATTTAGTGTTCGGGTCTGTTCGTCCATCCGTCCCAAATAAGGTTGAAGTTACTTTACCATGAAGGAAGTTTGGTATCATCGTAAAACTTCATAAACTTTGTACACATATAAATCAGGAAATGAACAAACAACAATCATCATAAAAGTGTATATGTCTCATCATCTTCATGGTTGACTGATCGTGCACAGAAAAAGCGGGCGTTATACTTAGGTTAAAATTACTTCATCATGAAGGAAGAATGGTATCATAAAACTTTAAAAATCATTTAATCATCATAAAATTATACTTTTGGAATCAACTTCATGATTTGGTGATTGTGGGGGGGGACCAAATGGTGCCTGATGGGGCATTTTGTCTTTTGGACCTATTTTTGTTGTAAATGTATTGTTGTAAATGTAATGGTGGATTAAACCGGCTTTATGGTGCAAACCTTCCACCTCCAATGCTCAAATCAAATAAAATCATAGATATCTACGGGAAGAGCCCTATGTAGTCATAAATCTATCTGATTTTCGCGTTTTTTATCGTCTAGACAGGGTAAATCGGTCAAGCAATATTCCTACCAGAGTATCTTTTATAGATTATTCATCGTGTATGATTATTGTTTCAATGTATTGGATTAGGTTGTCTAAACTAAAAGGTACATCTCTATAATAATTACGATATAAATGTGCACTACATTTCATATATCGATACACCGTCGCCAGTTGATGTACACTTAAACATTGTTGACCTTTTACTTTAATTTAATCAGTACGTCATAAAAATTCATGTGGTCGGAGCCAAATTACGGATTTCTTAACAACTGTTTAAGTGGACGGAGAAAACAAACAAAATTGATATGTTTCAAGTTGATGAAACACAGATCTTTCTGTATTTTAGTGCTTAGAGTTAGCTTTGCCTTTTAACGCTTTAACGCTTTGATTATTGGTCCATTCGTCAGTCCGTCTGTGATCACAGTTTGTATGCGCAACTCCTCTGAAACTACCTAACAGATCTTAACGACACTTGGTTTGCAAGAAGAATACCATATGTAGTTGTGCATATCATCACATTTTTTTATTCATGAAATTTTAAAGGCTGATATCAAGGATAGTATGTATAGTCCAATAGTTGAACGCATGGGTATGTAAGTGTGCTCACCGACTTAAGGTTCTTTCATGGAGTATGTTTTTGAATCTAAAAATCTTTTGCATGGGCATAATGAAAAAACACAAAATGAAAACGTTTCTGAAGAGGAAAAACATCCAAACAAAAATTATTTTTTAAATATGCAAATATTTTCTGCTGTGTTTTGCAATTGTGATTATAAGTATCATTACTAAGACGACAAAAAAGTTGATTCCGGGTATCACCCGACTATGACACCATATATCATTGTAAAGGTACAGGATGAGTCATTTAGTTAATGAAAAAAATTCTATTTTTAAATAAATACAAAGGTTAAACATTGCTAATCTGTACACACTTATATAAAGGAAGCAAAGGTACCAATGGGGCATCCGAATGTCTAACGTCCGAAAAGACAAAGACAAAACCAGTCAATGCCAATGAGAGCAGAACAAAAAAACAGACAACATATAACACAAATATACAAAAATCTTAAAAGCAATCAAAAACGCGGATTCAAGTCATACCCAGAGTGATGGAACGCGCTCCGGAAGAGTAAGCAGTTCCTACTTGCTATGGCACACCCGCCGTGCTGCCAAGTTCTGTCAATTCAGTGTATTAAGTAAAGGAAGGCAAAACAAAAATCTATGACAGACCAACATCTGCACTCATCTAAGAGATTGAAATCCTATCTTTGTCTATGACGGATTGGAATGATGTTTACCATATAATTTCTTGAGTGAAGATAGCAAATGAGGAGCAGCACAACCCTGTGTAAGCAATTTTTGTGTCAGGTGTGACGTTCTGTCAAGGATATCGATGCAAGTCCTGCAAGCTCGATTATGATACGCCATACTTTGGAGCGGGCGGAATCTTGGTACACAAGAATGGAAAGTTGAAGTCTTCACGTTTGTCATAGAGCTTTGTTGAAAGTTTTCCTTGAGAGTATTTCGAGATAGAACCCATAGTGTCCTTTATCTCTATTCCCAAATGTTTTGAATACGAATAAAATGTGAAAAAAGAGTGTACAGCGGTATTTTCAAAACATTGCTGTCCCTTTCTTCTGAAACAGTAAAGACCACAAGCTAAAATGCAATGGAAAGCATCCTTTAGCGGATATAAATATCATTTTAAAATTTCATAACAAATGGTTGGACACTACAACTAGTATTTGAGTAAAACTATTTGTCAAGACAAACTTTGTCGTTTTCGGCCTCTCTGACCCCTAATTCGGTGCTTAGATAGTTAGAGATTATGCCAATCTTTATGAAAAGTGCAGACTGGAGAAGGAACTGGGACTTACATACTGTTATTAGAGAGGTTGATGTGAGCAGAGGACGGTATTTAGAAACTACATACGGTACAAAACTAATTACAACTAATTCCTTCAGAGTAGTAAATGGTCTTTTTTCTTGTTATTTACAGACACAATACACTTATTAACAGTTCTTAGTCCTTTTTATATCGTGTATGTCACAATGAAATGCGATACTATAACTTATAACAAAAACTTAAATAGTCATCTTCACAAGTGCCGTACAGAAAAAAATATACAAATCTGCAAGTACCCGTACACTTGTTCCATAAGCTGCCGTACACCAATGCAATTTTGTTTCCAAGATTTTAGAGGCATTTCAGGTCCAAGGTTCTCTTTTCTCATATTTTTATTAATTGTTAAACAGATTAAACAAAATTTACCATAAGGTTCAATCAGATAAGCGTTAAATCGTTGAATTTTATGATGTTTGATCTGTCGATCTCATTTTTCGCCGGTACCAGGTCAACTGTTTTCATTTCGTTTTAACATATAAACCTTTTGTACGACTTAGCTCAAAGACACACACCTTCTCAACTATCTTATGCTTTAAACGACTCCTTTTCCAACTTGAAAAGGTGGTTAAAATAAGAATAAAATAAAATTTCTTGACACCATTGACGTTTGTCAGCTGGTGATCCTCGCTTCAACTAGTACCAAGTTCCGGTTTCGCTCCCACACAGTGAGAACTCTGACTTTTTTATTCCAAACTCAAAATAGATAATCTCTGTCCATAATGTGGGCGTGTGGGGTATGTGAGCGTGCTCATTAAGGTTCTTTCATTTATTATGTAATACTAGGGTTGCACAATGTATTCGTTCCGGACTTGACTCGTCATTAAGACGAGGTCATCAGGGGTCACGGGGAGGAAAAGCGACGTCATTAAGGAAATGGCATTTTTTATCAACGATTCTTCTGTAATCATTCAACATATAGGGTAAAAATCATTTGCAACTGACAAATAAACCAAAAATCAACATTTCCAACCCATAAACAATCAATCTTGAACGAAAATTAAGAACTTTCTTCGTCATTCCCCAGTTTGGTTGTTCTATGCTCTTCATAATCATATAATGTTTGGCATTTTCATTATTTTTGGTAGAGCGCCTCTGATGAGTCTTGAATAGACGAAACATGCGTCAGGCGTAGCAAAATTTATTGTCTGGAACTTTGTTGTCATTTGTATTAGCATGATGGAACCAGTTTTTTTACAAGTTCTTCCTCGTTTGGCTTAAAAAGTGACCGATCCTGCAAATGTGCGACGCGTGTATAACATTTAGAAACATCGACGATTATTTTGACATTTTCTATGGTTTTGACCAACTATTGTATTTGACTTGTTCAACTTCAAACAAACGCTCACAATCTGTTAAAGGAACAACGCGTGCCTACTAATTCAATGTTTGACACCTCAGAATCAAAAATTTGACAACCTGCAAGACTGTCCCACTCTCTTAGAAACAACTTCAACTAGTATCGGAATCAATGTATCTTTGATCCAGTTAAGTGATTGAGAATCGTAAGTAACAAGTACATCATATGGATTTTTGTCTTATATTTCTTTTGCTGGAGAAATTTAAACTTATTATAGAAGAAAAGCGTGACATTCCAACTTCGGCTGTACAGAAAAAAAGTATAAAAATACAATAATAAAACAACACACATGACACAATGATCAGCCAGAAATTTACAACCCAATTAAAAACAACTTGTGCATTTTGTCATAAGCTGGAGACGTGTCGTGTCGATCAGGGTACCATGTAATGTACAAATATATGCCTTGTTGATTAATTTTACCTTAAAAAGTTTGTCTTTCTCAGCAATTTACGTTTGTGATTCAGAATCATACGTGACATTTTTATTTTATTTTATTTTTCTTCAGCAGATGCAATTGATACTTCTTATAGAAATAAAGCGTGATATTCTATCTTTTGCCATATCAGAAGAATAAAAACTTTTGTTTTTATTGTTTATTTTACCAGGCATAAAAGTTACTGTACAGTTATTATTAGGCTTTTTTTTATTTTGTATACGAAGTTCCAACGCTGGTTTAATTTTTCACATAAAACATTCCGCTCCAAATTGTATTAAGTGAAATATGCTTTTTGCATTTTATAAATCAATGTATCATATTACGTGTTAACATATGAAACGATATAAAATAAGTTGAATACAAGTAATTTGCACTTTTTGAATTTTTAACCTACGAGATGAGACATTCTCAACTGTTTACTAATATCACATCAGACTATAATTTCATGACACTAACAAACATGGAAACTAATAATTTAATGATAAAAAGTTTCAATCATTGGTTTCAAGGAACGATCCTGCCCCTCCTAAGGGACGAAAATGGATTGACTCGTTTTTGGGGGGAGGCCAATGTCCCATGTACGTTAATGACCACTTTATAAAGTTCAATGGAGGTCGATGAAAACATCACACATACCGCACACTGATAGTGATTCACATAAGCATCAAGCAAATTTTCAAATTCATTAAACATTCATATTTAAACTAATACTAAGAAAAACATCAAAGACATCAATAATAAGGAAAACACTTTAAAAAAAACTTATTTTAGTCGACACATAAGTGAATTCATTATTTCTGGAAGTGATTGTAATTATTCAAGATACTGACATTGATTATTATTTTTATTTTTACATTAGATCGATCTCCTAGGAGTTTATTTCCAAATTTGTTATATGTCACAATGCGTGCATATATATTCATATCCAGACTGAGAAAAACATGTTTATGATGTACAAAGATAAAATACCGTGGTTTTCACTTTTGTGTTGGAGAACACATCAAAGCTTAAAATCATTCGTTTAAATTTCAAAATTGTCTAACCGTAAGGTTCTTCCTACCCCAGACATAGGTTGATCATCTTAGTTATAATTTGGTTCCCAATTTTGGTAATTTTGATTTTATTGTTTTATGCTCTTCATAGTCATATAGTGTTTGGCATTTTCAATATTTTTGGAAGAGCGCCTCTGATGAGTCTTGAATAGACGAAAAGCACGTCAGGCGTAGCAAAATTTATTTTCTGGAACTTTGTTGTCATTTTTATTGGTAAAGTTCTTGAACACCTGTCATGACAGAGTAAATTACTGGTAAAATCTTGAAATCATGCAATTGATTAGCTTCTAAGTAATCGCCCTTCAACGGGAACTATGATAATAAATACACTATCATAAGAAAAAATACCAAACAGCAAAAAAGCAAATGAAATCTTTAAATGTCCATGTAGATAAAAACACATATAATTATAAACGAGGTGGGACGAAACTGTTACAACTGTTTCTTGAAGGTTATGGCTTCTGTTGTGGTACATGAATATAGTTGTTCATCTGCTAAAAAAATATTTGGTTGATATATAACAATTTTGAATGTAACATTTATCAAATAATTAGGTGAACCAGATTTTTAAGTACCAATCCTCAGGTTTTAAATTGTAAACTGTGGTTTTATAATTATTCGTGGGGTATCAATTTTCGTGGTTTTCGTGGGTGGCTTTGACCCACAAAATTTGATACCCAACGAAAAGGAAAATTAACATTGATTTGTATAAAGCAATTTTCGGAACATCGAATTCAAAATCCATGAAATAATCATTTTTCTCCAAACCACGAAAATTGGTACCCACGAAAATAAATGAATCCACATTATTGTGCTTACAACCATTACAAATGTAACCAAACAATGCTGTATTTTTAACCGTGTGCTTGTTTCTAATAAGATACGTTTTAATTTATTGTATACTTACGTTATAGCAATAACAAGTCCCATCACAATATCCGGTGCTTCCTCGACATCTGCCAGTTTTACCATAGTCCTCAATGCATATTTGTGTACATAAACGGAAAAGATAACGTCGTCGGACACCTTATAAAAACCATGAAGTCAAATCATGAAATTAGGCATCTTGGACTAAGTGCCATGTGTCTGCGACTTAATATTTTTTTTTCAATTACATGCATGTATTTGTATTTTGTTTCAGAAATAAGTTTTAAGGTCTGTTTAGCATTTTACTAACATTTAATTGTAAATGTACCGGCAAATAACGCCCACGGTATATGTTTTTTTTTTCTTGATGTTACTTGTACCTTTCAAAGAAGTTTAAAGAAATCATAACAAAAAATAATAAGATATTTTGAAGGCAATTTAAAAAGTAAAGGCTTGTCGTTAACGTTTTGTATGTATTTACCGCAGAAAAACTTTCCCTAACAAAATGTCACAAGACAAGTCGAGAAGCTTCTTTGTAAATCTTGACGCTCATATACTTGAGCTGATTTGTTACAAACAAAATCAAAATGTAGTGATTAATATGATTTATAGAAGAAAATGAGATGTGGAATAAGTGTACGTGACACAACCTACAAGATAAACTTAAATTTAAAACATCTATAATGGAAATTAGCCAGAAGCCTTCAATGTGACCAGTGGTCGCTGCTCGCTGTTTTTCAATTGGCATCTGGGTTGAAAGTAAAGTGCATATGATTCAAGTCCAATGCTAAAGTGCAATGAAAGACCCTCTTCTTGACAAAAAACAATTATCATAAATTCGACTAAATACTAACATAAGCTTTGATAAAGATTCCTGGCCTAGGACAGGCGTCGATTATCAAAAGGAAAAATAGAAGAATGATAATAAGCAATAACAAACATACATAATACATGTTACCTATAATTATTTATTGTTAATGTGTTTCCACAAATCTACAAAAAGATTATTTCCTTATTTATTTATATAAGTTTTATTTTTAAAAATTATGTATTTACTTTCTGATTCTACATGCATCTCTAAGGGAGGAGCTGCAACAAATGTAGCCGCCAAGACCAATTAACAGCAACATATTGTGACGCTTTTCATAGTTATCAACAATATACATGATATACTCTGCTAGAAATGTAAACTGATTAGAAACATGTAAATTGGTCTATTTATATCAGATAGCTAATTGTAGAGCGGGAAGGTTTAAGGTAAAGCATGTGTCTGATCTCACAAAGAAATAGGCCACAACCAGAACTGTCAACCTTGATACATTTACGATAAAGGCAAACCAGTATTGACTAGAAACGCATACAATGGAAAATTAAAATGTCATAAGCTATCCAGACAGAACCAATAAACAATAGTTATGAACGGTAAGGTAGAGTTTTAAAGGGCGATTTCTTAAAGGCTGCATGGCGTCTCCTTTTTTGTTTATTTCTAGTTTCGAAACTAAATTATCTTACATTAGAATTGCCATCTCACTTTGAAAAATACTTTTAAAAACACCAGGCAACAAATAAATTTTTTTAATAATGATTTTTGTTTACATAAGAAAACAAACTGTCACATACACATTACTTAATATATGGAATAAATAAATGTTTTGATTTTTTTATATACATCGATATATTTTCTTATTAATTTACAATAATAATCTCTGTCAGATAGACAAATACCAAATGAAATATTTCCCTTCAAATAAAAATGACTCCCGTTAGAAAATGATTATGAAAAAAACCTTAACGAATAGAAGAAAATATTAACCTTAATTCGTCTGTCTATTGAAGTTATAATATTATAACACACGATACGCATGTTGTTAGGAGAGTGGAAATCGGTCAAAGACCGCACTGCATGTATGATACAGTAAGTTCTAGATTAATAACATGTCTCAGGAAACTTTTGATTTATTCATACTAGAGCAAGCAATTTCCTTGTGACATGAAGCAATAGATACATAAATCCCATTGGTTAAATTCGATTTCTGATTCTATATAAATTGACAAATATACATGACGATTGGCGTAAAGTTTCATAGTTTAGAATGAGAGCTGTCACCACAATTCTTTGTTTAGTCGTTTTATTTTTGGTTTACATGAATGGCGATGCTCTGCCAGCAAGGGTGGGTGCTTCGTTGGAAGGTAAACTACAAAAATATTTACATCTTTTTTGAACAAGAGGCTCCCAGGAGCCTTAATCGCTCACCTGACAAATGTGCCTGAAGTAAAGGTTATAAGGCAAATTCTATTTAACGTTGAAAGGGTCATAAGATTAATAAGGGGGTCATCTGACAATATGGTGGATCTAAAGGTGCTGATCACTTTTGTTCTCAATCAAAATCTAAAAATCTGTCACCCTTTTTGAGTTATTTGCAAAAAATGCAGTTTAACTTAATGTTCTATTTTTAGCCACAGCGGCCATGTTTTACAACCAATCAAAAATCCCCACAACAGTTCTATACAACTAATAATAATAAGCAATAATACCAAGTTTGGTTCCATTTGGACTTAAAGTGTCAGAGGAGTTAACGTTTTCAATGTAATGAGGAAATGCTGTCAAAACGCTAAATTTTGACGTTCTAAGGGCAATAACTCCTAAAAGGAAAGGTCCTAAACGTTGACCCTATACATATTTTGTAGATCTTGATGTGCTTAACAATATGCAATTTAAATTTCTCAAATATCTTGTATAGTTTTCAAGATATTGAGCTAAACAGGTGCAAAATTTGCAAAAAATCCACAAAAAAGGCAATAACTCCTACATGGGTTGTTGGATTTTCTTCAAAATTTCAGAGCTGGTAGATCTTGAGGTGCTGATCACTTTTGTACCCAATCAAAATTTTGAAATCTGTCACCGTTTTAGAGATATTTGCAAAAAACTGCCATTTACCCCTATGTTCTATTTTTAGTCACAGCGGCCATGTTTTACAACCAATCAAAATCCCCACATGAGTTCTATACACCTAATACTAATAAACAACTATACCAAGTTTTGTTCCATTTGGACTTAAAGTGTCAGAGGAGTTAACGTTTTCAATGTAATGAGGAAATGCTGTTAAAATGCTAAATTTGGACGTTCTAAGGGCAATAACTCCTAAAAGGAAAGGTCCTACAACGTTGACCCTATTACATATTTTGTAGATCTTGATGTGCTTAACAATATGCAATTTAAATTTCTTAAATATCTAGTATAGTTTTCAAGATATTGAGCTAAACAGGTGCAAATCTTGCAAAAAATCCACAAAAAGGGCAATAACTCCTACATGGGTCGTTGGATTTTCTTCAAAATTTCAGGGTAGGTAGATCTTGAGATGCTGATCAATTACACTTTTGCCAGAATTTTGATATCTGTAGCCGTTTTTGAGTTATTTGCAAAAAACTGCATTTTACCCCTATGTTCTATTTTTAGCCATGGCGGCCATGTTTTACGACGAATCAAAAATCCCCACATCAGTTCTAAGCACCGAATGCTAATGAACAACCATACCAAGTTTGGTTGCAATTGGACTTATGGTGTCAGAGGAGTTAACGTTTTAAAAAGTTTACGGACGACGGACGACAGACGACAGACGACGGACGACAGACGACGGACGACGGACGGACGACGGACGCCAAGTGATGACAATAGCTCACATGACCCTTCGGGTCAGGTGAGCTAAAAAGTAAAATGGGAGTATATGATTTTGAATTTATTTGTAAACAACAGTTAAATTACATGTTTTATCTAAGGGTAAACAAAATCTACATACATATCCGTATTTAAACACTGAGGCGGTCTCAATTCAACGGTCAATTTAGTTATGGTGTATATGAATATATCAAGGAGTAACGTCTCATCAAAAGGGAAACCAATTCCAGTAATGATAATCGATTATATGCAGTAAAAAGACAATACCTGGTTTAAAAAAATACAAATCAATATAGAACAGATATATTTCCTCATTGTGATACCTAACACAACTCCTAAATGTTCAATTTATACAACATTATATACATTTGTAAATAAAATTTTTCTTCTAATGTAAAGAAGAAACGCAACGAAGATTCTTATTAGATTCCTTAATATGTTCATTACCATGCGCCAATGGTGGCTGTGCTGGTCAATCTGGAGGATGTGAAGGAACATGTTATTGTTATGGGGTAAGAATAGAACCAGCGGTGTTCATAACAAAACCAGTTTTTGAATATTTCAAATCTTCTAATGACGGTAGATATTTTATTAAAATTGAACTCTGTTTGTCAATTATTGTGCAAAAATAGTTCAGGTTTTTATGAGATACACATGTAGACCCGCTACGTACAGGATCAACACATTTGAGCATATCTAAGACATCAAATTGTGAATTATTTCTACCCAGTACTAGGATGATCTAAGTGTCGATTTAACAACTTGGCTTGGCTCTGATGAGTCTTGTTTAATCTATTGCATGTATCGTTATTTTCTATTTAAACATTAATAAAAAAATAATAATTGAAATTTTTTTTGCTCTTTTTTAGTCTGGTTATGAGTACAGATGCACCCATTGTGATATTTAATGCAGAAAAAAAGAAGTCATTGGAACATTTAGTGCTCGTTTTGAACAATAAACTCATTAGGAATACAAATGGAAGCAATTTTATTTTACCTTCACTTGAGTATTGGTCTCAAAGTATGTCCAGACGTCTATCCATCCGACCAAACCGGTAAACAAGAACAAGACCACACGAAAAAACACAAAATCAACCGAACGGAAATCATCACCGGGAACCCAAGTCGTAACAAGAGCGAACTCTGGTGCTCCGGAAGAGTAAACAGCTCCTGCCTACTATAGCACATACGTTGTGATGCTAATTTCCAATTCACTGTGTCGAATCCAGTAAAGGAAGACAAAAAATTCTACGACGAACCAACATCTGCACTCATTTGAGAGATAGGAATCCAATATTTTTCTACGAGTACACGGTGTCTACCGTAAAATTTCTTGAGTGAAGGCTGTAGCAGTGGAGCAACATAACCCTGTGTCAGCCATTTCTGTGTCAAACGTGACGCTCTACCAAGTAATCGATTTTATTCCCACGAGCTCTTAAGTTACGAAACACTGCGATACGAAGACTCCATAAGCAGGAGCAGACGGACGGAATGTTGCTAAACAAAAAGGAAAGTTGAAGTCATCACGTTTGTCATAGAGCTTTGTTGAAATTTTCTTGAGAGTCAATTTCGAGATGTAGATTTCAATTTAAAGCAGACTTCCTATAATCCGCTGTGTCCATTATCTCAAGTTTCTGGTGATATATGAGATGGAGAAAGTCACAACATCGAGAGTTGTTAAGTGAAAGGACATCATCAATATATATAACGGAACGTGAGGTTAAAAGAGAGAGCTTGTCTCAATCTTTTTTGTCTAGAAGCGATTGTAAGAAGTATGCTCCATATGAATGTAGAGACAAATCAGCAAGCAGAGGTGCACAATTAGTGCCCACTGGAATTCCTATTCTTTGCCGAAAACCCATTTACCAAACTGAATAAATATGTTGTCGATAAGAAAATTAAGCATGTCGACTATTTGGTCTTCTGTATTTTTTTTCCTTTTTCTTAGACTCATTGATGACAAAGTCAGTCTTACTGTAATCGACTACCAGATATTTGTACCTGTGTTTTCCAATCTTTTTGAAAAAGCTGCGTTAAGTCAGCTGCACCAATCGTGATTTGAATTGTTCATGCAGAATAGAAGTGCAATGAGTGAAGAAATCGAAAGTTTTGATGCTGTTGCTAGATGAAGCTTATTTCGAGCCAAGAATCTCTAATAACTCTTCCGAATTCTTCAGGATCCACATTTGATCGACACCATTGCTAGAATAGCAACAATAGTAATATTTCTGTAGGCCGGATTTTATTGCCGTTAGTATTGAAATCAACAGAAGTAGTACATTTTGATGACCTTGCAATGAAGCGCTGTTTGTGTGAATTGTTATGTTATTTGGGAATCCAATACAGGTATGGAATATCAACATTTTCAGCACCAAGACATAGAAATTAGTTATAAGGAATAAATAACGTAAACGCTGGTTGTAAATTTAGGGCTCAATTGTGATTTATAGTTACATTCATTTAAGATTTTGATAAGTTTGTCCCTTTATATCTTCAATTTTTTCCGGGTTGGTGATAATTAAGGGTCTTGTATCAATAATTACAAAATAATAAATGTTTAAATGCTCCGATAAAAAGTTTTTTTATGATAGAATGGCAAAGATGGATCCTGTATTTATACTTACATTCGTAAGAAAGGAGACTATACTAGTATTGCAAATCATCTTGTTTGTCTGTCTGTCTGTCTGGTACAACATTTCATTAAGAGAATTGAATTTTAATTAGCACACAGCTTAAGCATAACAAGTAACATGTATGAAGGCGTATACATTCTTTCAAGCTTATTTGGCAATCATCTTATTGTTTTTAAAGACCATTAACTTGAAGGAGGGCATTGGTTTCTTCTGGCAAGAATGTTTTTTCGCAGGGAAACAAAAAAGTATTGATAAGGTTTTTCAACAATTGTTTTTTTTCAATATTAGCTTTATTCTATGTTGCAGAAATCCTTCTTAATTAAATTTCCTAAAACCTTTGCTGCCAAAATATTTTTCCAGCAAAAACTATTTTCAGATCTAGAATATCATTAATGTTAAAAGGAAAAGACCAAGCCCTATTAAAGAAAGCTAAGAGTACTGTTTATTAAAGAAATATCAAAACTAACAATCTGAGTGGATCAATCTCATGTATCCAAGAGAAAATGGAAATCCATATAAAGATAACTGAATGCGAGCTATTGTCATCGTTAAATGTCCGTCGTCCATCGTTCGTCCGTGTACTTTTGTTCAAAAAATTTCTTTTCTGAAACCACTGAAGGGTTTGCATTGAAACTTTGTACACTTGATTTTTAGGATGTCCTCTACCAAGTTTGTGAAATTTGTGCACACAGACCATCCAACTTGGCTTCCATTGCTAAAAAAAGAACAGAGGGGTCAGACCATGGTTTTTAGCTTATAGCTCAAAAAAGTATAAGAGATAAAGAAAATGCTATTCCGGATTATATTCTTCATTGATTCAAAGTTGTTGGACGACTCCTTATAGGAACTTTATTTTGAAAACTGTAAAAACCAAGAGAAAAGTAAGCATTTGGGAATTCTTAAGCTCATTGAAACCTACAAAATTAAATTCAGGATCAAAATTGTCAAATAACCCCTTAAAGGGGTATGGTCCTTTTAAAGAGGAAAAATAGTGTTTTCTGTGTGTTTGACCTATAGAATGAAAGAGGTTACAGAAAGAGAAAAAAATGATCCTTGCCTAAATCTTCAGCTCAATCAGCTCTTCAAAAATATTCATTTACTCATTAGGATGTCAGATGACACCCCTAAAAGGGTTTTGGCCCCTCATTGTTAAGTTTGGTCTATCGCCTTGCAGATTAAAGCTATAAAAGATTAAGGAAAAATTTATTTTTTGCGTGAATATTTGTCTATAATGTGCTTTACAAAAGCCACCAATATAAGAAAATTGGAAATTGTATAGTTATCCTTTTTTAAGTCGCCTCAGATACCCCAAATCATTTTCATTTCATCAGTCGTTGAAGTCAGGTGAGCGATTCAGGCTCATCGGAGCCTCAAGTTTAAATTATGCAATTTCTTAATGTATTTCATAACTTACTTTCACATCTGGGAACAATCAGCACCAAACTTGTTAATTTATTTTATACATTTCATTTTAAGTCATGCAGGTTTGACAGTGTTTTCCTCTACAGCAACAACAGTTTTAGCTCTTTTTGTATTTTTGAAACACACATGTTTGTACCCTCTATCCAAAAAAAAATAGACCTCAGAGGTCATCTTATGATTCAGCATCAATAGGCGATTTGAATATCTAGTAAATTATCAAAACATGTTACTGCAATTTCAACCCTGAAAATCATCTAACAAACAGATTTTGATTTTTTGAGTGCCCTCAGCCCTCAGCGAGGATCGAACTCACACAATTTGGGACATCTTCGGCGTATGCGCCTAGCTCAGAGAGATTTTTACATGCAGGTGTCTTTCTGTGTAATGCACATGGTCGATATCCTCGGTGCTGGATTTGGCTTTTTGACTTGGAGTACTTTTCATACATTACTTTTGGTTTTTGACCTTCCAGTCTTTTTAACTCAATGCTGCTAATGAGAGGTTACTAATTGAAATAACGATAAAAAGCATAACCAAATAAGCCCTTATTTGTTATCCGTATTTCTAAACGAGAAGTTAAGATTTGTCGCCTAAAACAGCAATTTAAAACGCTTAAATGCTGAGTTTGTCTAAATGAGATACAAATCTGTGATTTTGAATATTTTGAATATTTTACATTCCGTAAGCTTTATGTTATCACTTAAAATGGAGGGCAATTAAGTTATCCATTAACCCAATCCCCCTTTTTTCTTTTTTTTATATTTATTATATCATGTCTCAATCATTAAAAAATCAGCAAGATTTAAATATTATTTTCATGCTTTTAAATTTAAAACTTTCAATTTAATTCCTTTAAAGAAATTAGGAGTAGTCAGATTTACTGCTAATCTTCTAAAGTGCATATATCTTTGAAACTAATACCTGTTCATTTGATTTTTTTATTGTGGTACATTTGATTACCTTCAGCCGAGTATCTCCGTAACATATTAGTAGTTTTCAGACCTGTCAAGACCTTTAGTTAATATTAAGAAAAGTTTAACTGATGAATTGGTTTAGTATAGTTTTAATTATTCCTCATTGCCACCCAAGTCTGTATATTTTCATTGTTAGAAATAAATGAAAAAAAAATATTCTACCAAAGATCGCTTTGTAAAGAAATAAACCAGATGTAGATGTATACCTTGTTTGGTTTGTACATTAAAAAAATAAAAACTTGTTCCTCGAAAACTTCATTCTCATGCATAACTATTTTTTGTAAAAAGAATAGTTATACTTAAGAAATAATTCATTGGGGCTGTGTTGTTGTACTCATTTACACACGGCATATTAGAATTGCATACCTGTACCTCTCTATTGCTATTTAAGTAATATCGATGATTACGGTCGATCTAAAGACATGAATATGGAAAATACAAAATATTAAAAAAGAGATGTGGATTAAAGGTGGATTTTGAATTCACAGTATGATATTGTGTGTTAGTTGAATCAAATCTCTACTGATCTTAATTTCCCGGTTTTGTTTGAAGTCTGCAAAAAGTATCCTACCACACATTAGTGGAATTTCATGGAAAAATCAATCAGATTATTATTTGTTTGTGCTGGTACAATTAGTGTTATATCTTTGGAGTTTTTGAATAGTCTTGATAGATGCCTTATGGAAAATAACATTATTTACGCAGAAT
>CAXARO010001461.1:0-44669 GCA_963971305.1 Arcuatula senhousia
CGCTATACCTGTTTATTTATGGGGATTAAAAAAAACAATGCACAACGCTTCTAAAAGGTTTATCTGAACCACACTATGTTCAACTACCTGTTTTTCCAAAGTTTCAAAAAGTAAACAGCTCAGGTATGATACAAATTATATTGTTGTTATAGCTGTTAAAAATTAATCCAGTTCAGGAAGATGTACATTGTAATTAACTACATTATCAAAAATGTTCTTAACACTTTAATATTTACATTGTTTTTCTGAAAAGAAGATTTTATATCTAACAGGTCAATCAAATGATGGTGATTGAGATTTAAAGCAAGATATTAAAGCTACAACATTGTAAAAAGCAAAGAGATATCGATTCATTGAGCAACAACAGTGTTCAAAATTTGTTGTTCTTGCCCTTTGCGTAACAGTGTTTTTATTTGATTCGTCTAAAATAAGATGAAATGCTCGTTGAATTAAACGTTTTTGCACATTCAATCTACATCCACATCTGTACATAATTCTGTAACTTTTGCATTCTTAAACGTAATCAGAAAACTTTACAGGCTTTCCAGATAAAAGCAAAGACAAGACGGAAGTAGGGGATGTAGAAAAGTCAGAACGTGTGGACCCAGGGAACTCAGCAGCTGTTTTAAATATACGTGTACATTATTTGATATCAAACTGTTTACTGATATTGTTGACTATATCATCGTATAACAGGTAGAACAATTGTAAAATGTAGCAATATCTATTGTGTGATAATTATCAAAGGTTCCTACATGCACATGTAATTGTATGGGATTTGTAAATGTGCATAAAGAACCGTGTAAATAGGTTAAATCTTATTGTTTAAACTAACATCATTTAAAAACAGTAGGTAAATTATCTCCCTTGTTATGTAGATTTCTCACAGCGTGAACTACAACTCGATTTGTCTATTATCTGTTGTGCAACATTTTTTATTTCTCGTGTGATTATTGAGATATCCAGTTTCAAGGAATTTGGTTGGTAATTCGCGAGTGACAACGCATATAGATGCGCATCTCATGGAAAGTGTGGTAACACTTGCTAGTTTAAGACAACAAACAGAAATGATCAAGAAGAGCAAAAGATAATTTTATAATATGAAATTAAGTCTACTTTCAATTGATCTTAATGTATTATGGAAATAAACAGTTAGAGAAAGAGGTTTCACAAATAAAATTTAAAAAATACAGATGTTTATCAGTCATTAAATATTTGTCAAAAGGAAACAGTTACAGATGACAAATATTAAACATGATGACAAAAAAACCGCACCTCCTTACTACCAGTTGTACGTGTGACCCCCCACACAAGTTTGACCCACATGTTCAAAGATACATTGATCAAATGAGTTCTAACTGTTTTATAATTCTCTTTTAAAATTAAATTAAAAATGTGTCTAGTGGTGAAATATCAATGACCCTAACATCTAGTACCCAAGTTCTGACTTTAACCAAGAACTTAACCAAAGTCATCCATGCGTAAAAATAAGTCACAGTGACTAAGTGTCAGTTTGGTGGTGAAGGGCTACACAAGACACATCTAGCGGTGAATTTTCATTGACCCCCAACATCAAGTTTTCGAGTTATGGACCTTAACAAAGAACTAAAACCACAGACGGACAAGGGTAAAATTATCTATTCCGATCCACATACGTTGTCGGGTTATTAATATCAATAATGTTGATCCTTACCATACTAATAGGGCAGATTTTGATTTAAGAAATTAGAATCCGTATCCGTCACCCTTCATTTTTAACGTGTACGTACTGATGGTTATATCTTAAATTTAAGCTTACATCGAACATAAGTACAGTATACTGAACCATTAGGCTTTATATGGCAAAATACGCTTGGAAATCTCATTATAGATGAAAATAAAATATCAAATCATAAAAAATAGAATAAGAGATACAAAATCTATAAATTTTGTAAATATAAGATAAGATTAAGATGAATTTATTTGTACTAACACATTTCAATAAATGGTTATGACACAACTAAATAATTAATAACATAAAATACAAAGAAATAATATGACTTAATAAATGAAGATAGATGGATAAATAAGTATGGTTTGTTCCTTTTCTACAAATTTAGTGATATACTTTTTTTAGCGTTTCGGTCTTACTAAAAGCCTAAAGTTACTGTACCATATTACAATAAAAAATAGTTCATACGGTCATGACGGTACATAATATTGAAAGTTCTTATTGTTAAAAGGGGTTAAGTCAATGTCTAGGCTTTTAACTAATTAAGTACAGCTCTCTGTAAATTTCAGGCAGAGGGTGATTTATGACCCCCTTCAATATGGATGAAAATGATATATATAAGTGAAATACATGTCTAGAAAGGGAAACTGGCACAAAGTTACCAAATTTTTCATTGGTTGCCATGGTAACAACACTTGTGATTTTGGGTCCATAAAATAAGAAAAATCAGACCAAATTGTCGACTTTTATTTGTAATTTTTCATGCACTTATAAGGTACAGACTAATAATATACGATATATCTAAAATAGAATGAGCATCATACTTTCAGTTTTAAGCGACATATGTTTTACAGATATTATACGGTATCAGTACATAAAGGTCAAACATAGGTCAAAATCAGATATTTCAAAATAATGAAATTTACCAACTTTTAAAGTTAAAAAAATCCAGATACCTAAAATAACATGAAAAACTTTTTATTCCAAAATAACTATCAAAACATTCTTATCTCCAAATTTAATTCAGATTTTTGGGATCTTGTAACACTTTTTTTTGCGATCACTCCAAAAAGTCCTTATTTTGTAAAAAATGGAGAAATTGCTTAAAATTAAAACTTCGAGATAAAAATGCAAACTCTTTTCTTTTTCATAAAGAGGTCATTATTTCTACTTATTTATTTGTTTTTTTCTTGTTATGTTATTCTATTTGAGACATCATCACTTAAAATTCAAATTAAAACTTCAGTAAGGCATGTGTCATGTGTCTTTCAACAGCAAAAAAAATCATCAAATATAAACATATGTAAATACATGTAATAAGATATGAATAAATAATATCAAATACCATACATGTAGCTTCAATGATTAAATTATATCATAACACATTATTTGTTTAACTTATTTAAAAAAGGCTATTTAAAAATTAAACAATTAAGGGAGCTAATTCATTTGAAAACAGAAATCAAAAGCCCCTTTCATCGTTCCATTCATATTAAGCATTTTTTTAATTTCAGCTTGAACAAACACAGGTTTGATGGCAAACATGTTATATATCAATGCATATTTAACAAAATCTGTTTTCCAATTCTGGTATAAAACATGGCCAATCAAGGATAATTTCTTAAATTTCCTGGCTTTCAGTTTCATGTGAAGTTGAGCACAGTAACTTTGTGATAGACAAACAGACAGAAGGACAGACAAACAGAATACAAACTAGAAAATGTGTCTATGAGCTACAGATAGCCCTCCTGTTCTTAAAATATCATTGACCCCCAACATGTATTACCTAGGATAAGGATCTAAACCAAGCAATGAATCAAAGCTGTTCATCTGTAAAATATAGGTCACAGTGAGCTACTTTCTAGTGGGTGATTTAGTGCTACACAAGACACATCTAGTGGTGAAATATCAATGACCTAAAAAATATAGGATCCGAGCTATAGACCTTAACCAAGAACTTAACCAGTCGTTCATGCGTAAAATTTAGGTCACAGCGACCTTCTTTCTAGTAGATGGTGTAGTGCTACCAAAGACACCCCTAGTGATGAAATATCATTGACCTCCAACAATTAGTATCCGAGATATGGACCTCAACCAAGACTTAACCAAAGTTGTTCATGTGAAAAATTATAGGTCACAGTGATCACTTTCTAGTGGATGTTGTCATTAAGCTGCAACATCTAGTATCTGAGTTATGGACCTTAACCAAGAACTTAACAAAAGTTCATGTGTAAAATATAGGTAAAAGTAACCAACTTTCCAATGGATGGTGTAGTGCTACTCAAGACACATCAAGTGGTGAGATATCATTGACCACCAACATCTGGTATCCAAGTAAGGGACCTTAACCAAGGCAAGAACTTAACCAAGTGTTACGGACGGACAGACAAGGGTAAAACTATATGGCTGTTCCACATACGTGGTCGGGTCATAAAAACAATATGCCTCTCTATCAAATGTTTAATCTTCATTCAGAATCACTTCTCGGATTTCTTGTGCCTCAATCTCCCTTACAATGTTCATCAAATCTTCATCACTTTCATCATTAGCTGTTGGTTGAGACTTTTTACTGGTCACTGACAGGCGAGCAAAGTACGATGCAATCTGTGAAGGCTGAAGAAACTGATCCGTACTAAACAAACGAACACCATTTTCAGCTACTTTTGACCTCATGTTTCTAGATGTTGTTGCTGGATTTGCCTTTTTACCACTCACCTCTCCAGCCTCAAACTCTTGCTTTAGAAACTCTTTCACCTCAGAAGAAAATCTAACATATTTTCTTTCCTTACGTAGTGCCCATCCCTTTTCCTCAGAGGAAACTTCTTCAGCATTTGTGTTCAACGCATTTACAGTTGGGTAGTTGACAGCAGTTTGAAAGTTTGCATTGCAGTTATCTGCCCACCTTTTCCTGATTTTGTCATATGTTGAACAAGAAGTATGTGTAATGTGTCTTTCAACAGTCTGGTGAGATTCTAGATCATGGAATGAGCCAAATGTTGCACAGCAACCAGATTCTGGACATTCTACAATTGGGTCGGTTTCAGCAGGTGTTGTTTCTATAGCATGATTTTTATGTTCCCCTATTGCACCAAACTCCGTCCTCGGCTCATAAAAATCGGATACAACTCGGAGTCCAGTCTCACCTTGTTCTTGTCTTAAAACAGAGGACCTGGATATTCTCTTTCCTATTCCGATGTTGAAGGAATGCCAGATGAGGATGTCCTCTTCTACAAACTCTAGATTTGAGATGTTGTTGACCCCTTTAAAACGGTGACCTGTCATTTCCTGATTTTCAGTGACAACCTCAGCTACACTACATTGACATCCTGTAACACCGGTACCACTCATAATTGCATCCTGCATATCTGATGCTGTTGTAATGTTATGTCCTGTTGCAACATACATTTTCATTTTCGATCTCATATGTGCTATTTTGGCGTCACAGAAACTTTTTCCTGACTGAGCCTCACTGTAATCATAACGAGCTATCTTTAAACCTGAGAAAAAATATTGAATCATAGAATTAGTCATAAATCATTTTGTAAATTTAAAATACTAAATGGGCTAAAAGATTGCTTTAAAGACTTTGGATATTATTGACATTTTCTCATTTTAAACTGAGGGATTAACATATATATATATATGCATAGGGAAAATGGACTGTTCAAATTATTGTACCTTTTTCAACTTAATTTGCGAAGAGTTCATGTTAGACACAGAAATTGCTAACACAGGGTTATTTTGCTCCTTGGTTCCTGTCTTCACTCAAAAAATTCTACAGTAGACACCACCCTTACCAAAAACAACTAACATGTACCATATGAGAATCTAATATGTTTTCTCATGTTAGTTTCTAACATTATTTTCTTACGAGGTTTTTAACATGCAAATGAGGTTAGAAACCATATTAGAATTTTAAGCCAGGATGTTAGAAACTAACCTAATTTGCATGTTAAAAATCTCGCGAGGTCATTCTAACATGAGATCTCATATGAGAATTTCCTTAAAAAGAAATTCGGTATTCAGATATAAAATCTTACGTGAAAAAATTTTCCTCACATGAGGAAATTTTTCACTTCTTTTACTCACGTGAGAAATTTAAAAAAGGCGTAAAATAAGATAATAACCAGGAATAAGGGCCTGACTTAATTCTGAATACATACATGTAACATGTTTGTGCTACATGTACATAACTAAACAATTAGGTTACACTAAACATGCTAAATATGTCATTTGTTTAAACTTTATAGACCATCATGCCTAGATTATATTCACATTGAGAATAGAATTTAGATTACTATAAAATGAAGACTTAATAATTATAATACTCATTATTACATGTACATGTATGACAATCAAAATATATACAGGTAAAAAAATGAAGCATATACCTTAAATAAATGATATAGATATAACATGATAAAGTAAATGATGCTATTTTAATTTTCTATACTAGTTGTTCTAAAGTAATTTAATTAAAATGTTTCAATAATAATAAAATTCAATTTTGAATAATGTAGTATTATGTCCAAAATTCCCATCTAATTGTGCCTCTATTAATTAGATGCATTTTATTTTTTAAGATGCTTTTAACAGTCATTTACATATAAATTAATCTCTCAAAACAACATGTATGCATTTAATAAATATAAATTACCTTTATTTGAAAACATAAATCCTTACAAAAAACTTTTAAGTCTATTAGATCAAGACACATTCTTTTGCATCTTCTTGTAAATTTTCAATTTTCAAAATGTGTAACAAAATGAATTTGATTGGATCAAAACAATTTCCTGTTAAATGCATCATGGGCATAAAATATGAAAATTCTAACATAATTCTCATGTTAGAAATTTCATCTTAGAAATATAATGAGTATTCAGCAAAACTTAATTTCCTTAATTTTCTATGCTTTTATTTCTAACATAAATCTCATATGAGAAATCTGATTTGTGATTTTTCCATATATTTTCTGTTAGAATTGAGAACTCAAAATTTCTATGTCCAAATTTCTAACTTGAATCTAACATGAGAAAGAAGAACTTTGAAAAAATCTGTTAAAACCTTGATGGTTGGAATTATTTCTAACATACTCTTTGAAAATCTAACATCAGCATCATGCGAGGACCGTGTTAGAAATTTCCTTCATATATGAACTACCAATTTCCTCACATAAGCAAACTAATTTGCATAGGAATCTTGTATGAATCTTGTAAGTTTCTTATGAGATTCATATAAGAACTTGTTAGTGGTTTCTGTACGGGCATCTACTCGTAGACAAAAATGGGATTTCTATCTCTCAGATGAGTGCAGGTGTTGGTTTGTCATAGGGTTTTGTTTTGTCTTCCTTTACCGGATTTGACACACTGAATTGGAAATTGGCAACGCGGCAGCTGTGCTTTAGCAGTCAGGAACTGCTTACTCTCCTGGAGCACCCAAGTTCACTCTTGTTACGACTTAAGTTCGCATTGTTGATTTCTGTAAGGTTGATTTTGTGTTTTGTGTTTCCTTGTGCTGTTCTTGTTCATGTTGCAAATTACTGGTTTTGCCGTTGCCCTTTCAGACTTACAGTTTTTTGTTGCTCTGGATATTTTTTTATATAATGTATTGATCAGCTATAGTATTAAACTCAAGCTACTTCATGATTTCTTATCTACCTGTTCTTTCACTTATTCCATACAGGCTAAGCCACAAACATCCACAATGATAGCATCCTGCATTATCACTCCGTAAATATATCTCCTCTACATTTGGCAGTTGCTTCTTGATGGTCACCAATGTGTGTTCCAGAATTGAGGCCACTGCAAACCAGTCCTGGCGTACTCCATCAAATAAATGGACAAATGTCTTGTGCTGAAATATATATAACTGAAATTGTCAAAACAACGAATCGTGTAAACAAGCTCACAAAAAATAACTTCCACTTCATATTAGACTCTATATCATCAAAAAGGTTGATTTCATCAAAACTCCATTCTGCAGTTTAGTTAGGAGAAGTTATTACAACTTCTTCCATTAAACACAAAATCAAAAGTATAATAATTATCTCCCCTGAATGATATCTGACTCATAAACATCTCCAGATCATTAGGTTTTTTATGGTAAGTTTAATTTTTAATCCATTAAGCAGTGAAGGATGAGTTGCATGCTCTTACAATGTGTTATCACAAAGATTATGACAAACAAGTCACAGAATCTCACCACTGCAGCATTTATCTTTTTTTACTTTATTTTTCTGTCTTTATTTTTTATAATAAAACTATTCAAAATGAATTATTTACCATAGCTGTCATTTACAATCAATAAAACTATATTTTTGTGTAAGTTTAGTTTAGTTTTAAAATTGAGTTGTCAGCATACTTTGATTTATGCCTTAAAGTATATTAGTTTTAAAATTTCACCTCATGACAGATAGATAGTAATATACAACAGAGGCATCTGTATTGGCTGATAAACATAATTACATAAAAAATACCTGCAATGTTGCATTTTCTGATTTAACAATAGCCACACTGACATGCCAATTCAGTCCCTTCTGTCCAAAGAAATCAGACTGTTTCTCTCTGAAGCGTAATGGCAAAAACTTCATAGCCCAGTCCATAACAAGGATCAGTTGATGAGCTTCTAAGGACTCCATCAACTGTAAGCGTGCTTCATCTTGATTTTTTGTCCTTAGTATGTGTGCTTTCCATTGCTTTATATTCCCGAAGTCTAAGTTTGTTGAAGCATACAAACTATCTTTTGAGTCTTCATCTGAAAGTAGAAATTTAATCGTTAATTAAATTTCAATATATAAATATGTATATCAAGTTAATTGATAAAACCTCAAATTTTATGTTAAAGGTCAGTGTCCTTGCTATTATTGCAGATTCGTTACCAAAAGATAAAAATGCTGCTTTTAATTATAAGGTTATATGTCAATCAGGACATGTATTTATTATAATTATCCAGAGATATCATAATAATAAAGAAGCTCAAAAGTCACCATTACCATGCAAGTGATTGGATAATTTATTGGATTTTAAAAATTTGATACCAAGAAGTTACAATCATTAGTATTATTAGCAAGTTGTGCTTTCCGCAGAATACATCTAATTTATTTTTAAAAATTCATTATGCTAACTTTAGTGTCAGATTATCTCCGCTTTCAGTAAAGTTTCATCAAAACTCTTCAAGAGATTTTGGGAAATTATATTGAACGATAGTGATTCATATTATATAACGTACGCTTCCCCTATATTAAACTTAAATTCACAGAGGTATATCATTTTTTGAATAAAATTGCATGAATCTTACCAAGTACTTTGTTTATACAACTGAGTAATTGGTCACTAATCTTTCCAATGAGGTTACATCTGCTGCATTAAACTTCATCATGATTGTGGTCAGTACATGCTTCTTGAAGTAGCAATTCCTTGGGGTTACTAAGTGCAAAGTTTATACAGTGGTCTTTGCAGTTACTGGTTTTACTGACATCAAACTTGTACTTGGTCTTCAGGTACAACTTAAGAGCTTTCACGTCAGATACAATCTCTTCTAGCTCATCTTTGCGGATGTTTTCTTCTTCTTGAAGCTTTTGTACTGTCACCAAAATATTGTCAATGGATGCTGAACCGTCCGCTGCAATATTGTCCAAACCACATAAATTTGATCTTTTGGCTGCTGCACATGTAGCTAGTATTTTGAACTGTGTTGAAGTAGACAAAGGTGTGAAATTGTCTTCTTTACAATAGCTGGCATACATGTCAACCAACAAGGAATGACATGTTGTTCTTACAACCTGGGGAATTGTTACAACTTCTCCATTGTCAAACTCCAATTTTTTCGTACCGTATGAGCATATTTGTTGAAAGTCCGGATTAAGAAAAAATGACAGGGCATGCTCGAGCTTGACTTCATCCATTTTGTTCCTATGTGACAGTTCTTTTTTGGGGGGAATTGATCCTGGGCCATATTTGGATGCATGAGCTCTACTTTGGTCAATTTTGTGTTTTGTCAAATCTGGTATCAGCTTCATAAGTTCAGATTTAGAGTGCATATCAGAAGTTGATATAAGTGATAAAAGCTGGCACTTCAACATGTTGTTTTCAGATTCACTGTAAAGCTTGGCGATTAGCTTTACAAAACTTTGATCAGACTCTGACTCAAGAATAGGTACTGCAGGTTTTACATTTGTTCCAACTAACTCTAAAAGCCTGCTGGACTGACCTGGTGCAATATAGTCAAGTACACAGTGTATGGTCTCATTTGCTTTTCTCTTCATATAACGAACTGTGCTTGCATTTGTTTCATCCAAATTCTTTTTTAGCATGTACTTTACTGGACTGGTCTTACTATCCAACATTTTCATTGCACTGTTGAGTTGTTGTATCCCACTACGTATTTCCAATCTTCCAACAGATGACAGACTCCAACTTGACTCTTGAGAACATGTTCCCTGGGATGATATTTCAACTTCAGACTGCCAAAAAAAATGTATTACATTTTAAGACCATTATAAATTATATTGCTTAACTAAATTGATTGATAAAAATATCCTGGCAAAAGAAGGGGGAATTCCTATATAAAGGTGTTTGTAGATGTGCCAAAAATAGTGGTATTTTTTTTAATTAATAGGTACAGTTTTAAGACAGTTTTATATAATAATTGGTATGCTTTTTAAGTTTCATTAAAAACAAGAACAGATTCTAGCTCCCCTGCCTGTTAAGTGGGAAAAATTCTAAGTTTAACAGGAAGTAGATGAGATGATAAATTATATGCTGAGAATCTGTAACAAAAAAGGTGTGACAGACGGACCGACGAGTGGACACTGGCATTTCTATGTCCTCACTCCATGTTGCAGCAGGGGACAAATATCTTGCCTGGTATAGATATACCTGTCATGTTTTGCCCATTTTGATCATAAATATTGCCCCATGAAATTCTGCATCAGCAACAAGCAAAATTTGATAGAATTTACAATTATTTAAATTCATTTTGTTGTGTTATGTGATTGGCAATTTATATAACTCGTGCTTTGTTTTCAGCATTTTTAAAGTGTTTTGTGGTTGGATCCCCTTTAACAAAACGTCACCCTCTTTTATTGCTAAGTATAAACTTCCATATTAGCCAAATTAAGAGTTACAACTTGAGTTTGCTTCAATTTTTCACAATTTTTTATTTTGGCCCAATTAAGGTCAAAATAGGGTGCATACAGTTTTCAAATTTCTTTGCTTTTTTATAACTATTTTTCATAATAAAGCCAAGATAAACAATATCCTAGATTCTCTTCAGTCTTCATTTAATTTTTTCATTAAAGATTTTCATTTAATAAAATTGGCAAAAATCTGCCAAAAAAATCAAAATATAATTTTTTGAGGGGGCTGAAAAATTGGGGGCAGGATGGGATAAGAGTCTTTTAGCTAGATTATTTATATTATGGCCTTAAACAATAAGTGTAACAAAATTAAACCTGCTTTCGACCAGTGTGTGGATTGACAGTCAGTGATAATGAAACTGTGTAATTAGTATGAAAAGGGTGTAAGATATGATCATTAAAGTTTGACTTATTTAATAATTACCTCATCTTCTATAACAATACTGGTGTTTACTTCCATTTTTCTCTTTTTGGGAAATACAGCATTCTGTAAACAGAAAATAAGTTCCTACAGTGTTAAAATAGATTTTTAAATTTGATCATGCTAACATGCTATCATGCAATATATAAGACATGTACACATATATATATATATATTGTTGTGTCTATTGCATGCTAGCTGACATACTGGCATACAGATGCATGAAGGTTGTTTTTTCCTTCGTTTGATAATTTTAAACACACTTTTCTAATTTTTGTCAGCTATTTTGTAGTTTTGCATAAATTTTACAAATTTGTAATGCATGTTTTATAATTTGTCTATGAATTTATAAGAGATAGACAGGTAATCCAAAGCAACCTTCCTTCTAATCTTTTTAAAAACTCTATAAAATGTTCATTGTATCAAACTTTATGGAGTTATTCCCCCATGATCAATAAAGTTTAGCATTTTTGAAGGTTTTACTCTTAATCTTAAAAATGTGCAAGAAAAAATTAGCATTGCAGAATTGTTTAGTTTAAAAAATAATAATAGGATCTTTAAGTTAAATTGATTTTCTTTGACATATTTGCCTGATCTGATACTTAAGAGTAATTTCACTTTAAATAGGCCAAAACAAAATATTTGTTTGTTTCCTGCTTCCTACTTTGAAAATTAGGGTAGGTAGGTTAGGAAAATCATTTTTTTTCACAAAATTATTTTTACATTGAGTCAATGGGGAAGCAATTCCAACTTTAACAGTGCTTGTCCCAAAATGCCAATAAAAACTTTAGGGTAGGGCCCAAAAAATAGGGTAGGTAGGGTAGCATGAAACAGACATATATTCTTTTTTGGTCTTATAAACCATATTCTGGATATATCAATTTTAACTATAAATGTTTGAAACAAAATCCATCAATTTTTTATGGTGACATATGTTGTATGTTTTGAAAATGTACCTCTGAATCTGTATCTAGTCCTTTCTGTAACAGTGGCATGACTCCAGTTTCTGTTTCTGGCTTCAAAAACTACAAAACATTTTTATATAGATTGGTAAAAAAATATTTCATTCTGTTATTTGACTCTCAAGATTACATGTGTAGCTAAGGATCACCATAATACATTTAGGTAGATATGAAGCTTTCTTAAATTCATTTGGTGTTTGCATGATATTTAATGTGTTGATACATCATATGCGCAAGAATAGGTATTTACATTGCAAGTATAAGTGACATGCAAAAGACAAAAATTAATTATATCATACTACAAGTATTTTCCCTCAAAATTCATATACATGTATTAAATCGCAAGACTAAAATATTTTTGCAACTATTTGAGTAGCTGTTCAGATAGAATTTAATAAATTATAGCATGTATGTGTAGTATGCATGGATGGTTGACAGTGTTAATTTCCATTAAAGCAGAAATGGGGGTATTTTACCCTCAAAATATCTCTTTGACCCATAGATTTTTCTAAAGTTTCTATTATACTAAATTTGACCCTTTAAAATGTAAAACTTTTGCTAATTTAACTCGAGTCTCTAACACTGAACGGTTGAAAATATGTTTTTATCCCTATATTTGCTATCAACTATGTCAACATTGAAGTTAAATTCTTACCAGCACCTCCATAACTGGCCTTTTTTCCTCTGATTCACATAGTTCTACCACTGGCAAATTACTCAAACTTTTCCGGCATTTTACACACAAACCTACCAAAAAAAGAGAACATATAGATTTATGTTACTTACAAATTCTGCACTTATCATTTAGTATGAAAGAACCTTAGTGAGCACGCTCACATACCCCACGCGTGCCGCTCATCCTTGAGAATTAGTATCAAGCTACAGGATCAATAATATTGAATGATTGTAAAAGTGAATGTGCAAGTATTTGAATATCATAACAAAGTTATGTCAAATTTCTTAGTCCGAAGGGCCATAACTCCCACAAAAATTTGGGGATAAAAAATTCCTTGTAATATGCACAATTACATATCGTGTACTTCTTGCATACTAAGTTTCATTAAATTCTGTTCAGTAGTTTAAGAGGAGTTGCGATCACAAACTGTAATCATGATTTTCTGCAAATTTCTAAGTCCAAAGGGCCATAACTCCCACAAAAATTTGCGAATCAAAAATTCCAGGTAAAATGCACAACAACATATGGTGTACTTATAGCATACCAAGTTTCGTTAAATTCTGTTCAGTAGTTTAAGAGGAGTTGCGATCACAAACTGTAATCATGATTTTCTGCAAATTTCTAAGTCCAAAGGGCCATAACTCCCACAAAAATTTGCGAATCAAAAATTCCTGGTAAAATGCACAACTACATATGGTGTTCTTCTTGTATACCTAGTTTCGTTAAATTCTGTTCAGTAGTTTTAGAGGAGTTGCGATCACAAACTGTAATCATGATTTTCTGCAAATTTCTAAGTCCAAAGGGCCATAACTCCCACAAAAATTTGCGAATCAAAAATTCCCGGTGATATGCACAACTACATATGGTGTTCTTCTTGCATACCAAGTTTCATTAAATTCTGTTCAGTAGTTTAAGAGGAGTTGCGATTACAAACTTTGATCACAGACGGACGGACGGACGGACCAATCAAAACATTATACCCTTCGCAACTTCGTTGCGTGGGGTATAAAAATATGTTTCACAGACATATTGTACGAAATAAACATAGTTTTTACAGGCCACCTGCCCCGCTCAATATGTAGGTCAGGCATAAGTTATATACCCTTGTCTGTCCCTACCTATGTTTGTTACTTTGTTTGTTCTTTGTTTATAAGGTCCATATGTCAAGTGACAAGTCTTGTTTGAGTTGAGGCTGCTGGCTGGTTTTTGTTGTGGATTTTTAAGATTGTTGCCAATGTTGTAGGTTGAAAGGTAGAAATTAGGTCACTGTGAGTGTGACCTATATTTTACACAATTACTTTGTCAAGGTTCATATCTTAGGTGCTGTACATATATATTTTTTGGGTCAATATTTCAAGAATGGACAATGAAGACATATTCTGTTGCAGTTGTTGTAGTTGAATATATCATTTAAAATTCTTTTTTTTTATTACATATACTGTATATACATTTATATAACAAATATGATAATACGTACATCATTGAGTGTAAAATAAAAATATTAAATATTTAGCTATGTCACAGTGTTATAGCATCCAATACTTGTATGACATACAACACATTTACAGGTTAGTCTAAGAACTAAATTTAAAATCATTATAATAAGGTCAGTACAGAATTTAATTCTAATTCTATACCTTTCATTTTATTTAATCTAGACAAAATTCCTTAATTTTGTATTGAATGATGGCAAGGTGAATTTTAAAGAATGGAAATGCAAATAAAGTAGTTTACCCAAATTTTCTCAAAAAATATTCTTGCAATAATAACAAAATATGCTTTTGTAACTGTTTTTAAGGTATTTGGGTTAAAATTGTTTAGTAAGCATATCATTTTGAAAATATAAATTTCAAAAAGGGACATAACTGCACAACAGTCAACACTGGTGAATTGACTTCATAACATAGGTTAATCAATTATATAATATATTATCTATTGTGTGACATGTCTATTTTAAAAGCAAAAAAATGTTTCTAGACCTTCATTTAGTTTTAATTTGACACAGTCAAACATAGTGACATATGGGCATTATGATGGAATAACCAAAATTACTGGAACAAGTACATTTTGTACAGACTAGTCAATATTCAATAATTCTGTAACCCACATGTTTTCAATTTAAGGAATCGATCTATGTTATTTTGGGTTATGGGTCAACTTAATTACCTGATCCCACTGGTACAACACATCCATATTTCTGTAGTAGGTGCAAGCTGGCTGCAACTGTGACCCCCTGTCGGTTCCCTTCTGGCTTTCCTTTCCCTGAGTGGTTAGGATGTGCACATTTAGACAGCCTTTTCCAATACAACCCAAGAGTATATCGATGGTATGGACAAACAGTAGTGTCAATATCAGCAAAAATACCAACACGATGACATATCAGTTTTGACTCACTATTAATGTTTTCATTGTCACTAATGTACATGGATAAACAATGTGCTGGCAGTTTTTCAAAAGAATAACCTCAGTCTCTTTAGGAAAATATGGGGATAAACCACAGTTTGTTTTAGTAAAATGTGAAAAACAGCATATTAATGTTGCTTCTGGTAGATTTTCAATGTTTTCTGTCATTGTTTACATTTCTGTCTACATGGTTACCTTTGGAAAATTTACCTCCCTTCCAATGAAGAGTGCAGTAAGGGGAAATAACTCTTGGAAAATGGGGGTCCACAAAGGCACTATATCAAAACGTCTTATGAGTTAATGTGAATAGATCCCAATTTTCTAATTATTGAAAAGTGAAACATTTTAAGTATAGATTTTTTGAAAACTAAAATAATTCATATATTATCATGTAAGATAAAATAAAGAAAAGGTGAAAATTCTTAATTTTCTATTGAAATGCATAGTAAAGCAGCAAAAAGTCAAATTTAATTATTTTCTATACCAGACAATATAATTGAATAATATTTGGTACATTTGTTGATAGTGTCTATTGCTACAAGTTTTGCCCATTTTTGTGCATTTTTATTATGTGTCATGAATCACAATATAAGCTGATCTGCCTGGATTTTACACGGAGCTGTACTTAAAACTATTGAAATAATAAGACCGTTAAAGTAAAAACAAAATCTCTAGTAAACAGAGGGGAATGCATTGTGCTGTTCAGATGTGTCTGTTATCTGGTTAATTCTATGATCTGTGAATTAATTTAGTCGAATAAATGGAGTTGAACTTGAAGTATGATAACACAATTTTAGCAATAATCATGCTGCAAACGTAATGCCTTATTTATGCTTTTGTAAATTGTGACTAATATGCAAATGATCAAATGCAAGATAGCTGTTGTTTAATGTAATTGAGGGCTTTGTTGAAAAGTTACTGATTATACAAACATGATATATCTACAAATTAACATATTAATTGCCAAATACAAGTCATTTCATGTTTCTTTTTAAAAAATGGTAAATGTAGGCAGACAAGGTTTTTTTTAATTGAAATTCTAAAAAAAAACATCATCGACAAATAAATATTAGAATATAATTGCTCAAATAATGCTATTTTTGTATTCACTGCTGGATTTCATATCATTTTTTGAAATGTTTCATCTTAATGTTCATTGTAAGTATCATAAAAACTTAATTTGTTATTACAAAGTGCAGATAAATGTACATGTAGATACAAGTGTTAAATAAAATGTATGTTTTGTTCATTAAAAAAGTTTTTAAAAACGTTTGTTAATGTATTGTTTTACTTGCAAACTGTGTTGCTATCAAATACATGTTGGCCAAATTTGACTAAATTTCTGTATATTTTTCATTGTTCGTATGTGTTGCTTGATACTTTACTCCTCTAGGTTCAAAATACACATGAAGTCATCGGTTTAGACATAAAGATAATCATAGGCTCCCAGGAGCCCGCATCGCTCACCTGATCTCCAATTGGAAGTGTGTGCAACTTGTTCTGAATGTGTCTGGTAACTCACATTAAAGAAACTAGATATAGAATAGAAAAAACTTAAAGATCAATTACACTAATTTACAAAGCTTAAAAATCAGTTAAAATTGATAAAAATCATTAAAAAGGAGATGACTCTTAAACGGTTTTATCTGATAATTATTTTTATAGATGACACAGCAGATTAAAGGCAGCTTTTTCAAAAAGATTGGAAAACGCAGGTATATTTGGTAGTCGATTAAACTAAGACTTACTTGTCACCAACGAGTCTAAGAAAATAAACAAATTTACAGAAGGCCAAATAATCGACATGCTCAACTTTCTTATCAACAACATATCTGTTCAGTTTGGTAGACGTATTTTTCAACAAACAATAGAGTTTTCATTGGGCACTTATTGTGCACCTTCACTTGCTGGTTTGTCTCATCATTCATATGAAGCAGACTTCTAACAATCACTTCTAAACAAAAAAGATCGTAGACTAGCTCTCTCTTTTAACCTCATTTTCCGTTCTATTTAAATATTTATTTATTTCCTAATCTTATATATCTCCTAAGGAAATTGAGACAAAGGACAACGGATTCTAAGAAGTGTGCTTCATATTTAGATATTCAACTCGAAATAGACTTTCTAGGAAAATTTTCAACAAAGCTCTATGACAAACATGATGCCTTCAACATTCAAATTGTCAACTTTTCCATCTTGTTTAGCAATATTGCGTCCGCTCCAGCTTATGGGGTTTATGTATCTCATTTATAACATAGCTAGCGGGACTTACCTCGATTTCCTAGACAAGGTTATGTTGCTCCTTGGTTGCTGTCTTTACTAAAAAAAAATACCGAAGACATCATTCACTTATAGACAAAAAATATGGGATTTCATTTTCCCAGATGAATGCAGATGGCGGTTGTCCATTGTGGTTTTTCTGAATTACCGCTTGATTGTTGGCTGTGCGGCGTACACTTATTACACATCTCATTATTTTCGACTGTCATAGGCTTTTGATTTGTCGTCCTTGACCGGAAATGACACACTGAATTGACGGTTGGCAGGGCGACAAGTGTCCTATAGCAAACAGGAACTGCTTACTCTTTCGGAGTACCTGAGTCTACGTTCGGTTGATATTGTGTGTTTTTATATGTTTTGTGTTCCTTCGTGCTGTTCTTGTACAATGTTCGCTGGTTTTGACGTAGCCCTTTCGGATTTATGACACCCATTGGTGCTTCTTTGCAGAGTGGCAGGAGCTATAATGCCCCCTTTATAAAAAAAGAAAGGTGTTACTGTACAAATGGATCTTCATTGAGGAAGATAGAAGAAAATGAGATGTGGAATAAGTGTACGCGACACAACCTACATTATAAACGTATATTTTAAATATCCACAATGGAAAACAGCAGCCTTCAATGTGACCAGCGGTCGCTGCTCGCTGTTTTTCAATTGGCCCCTGGATTGAAAATAAAATACATATGATTCAAGCCCAATCCCAAAGTGCATTGAAAGACCCTCTTCTTGACAAAAAAACAATTAACAAAAATTCGACTAAATACAAACATAAGCTTTGATAAAGATTCCTGGCTTAGGACAGGCACATTAAAATGTGGCGGGGTTAAACTAGTTTTTTGGCGCCAACCTTCCCCCTAATGATAATGAGTAGCAATCATCTTTACATGTAACTAATATAACGTCGAACAGCCCTAAAGACTTTCAGTTTGGTAGCTGAAGTTTAAGTTGTAAGAATAGTTCCTTACTGTATGGTTTAGAATAAATTATTAATCAGTCTTTACATTACTTTCAATTCAACATGTTGTAAAGCAGGAAAACCACTTTACATATACATGCTATAACTCATGAATTACATAATAGTTACATATACGTGGACGTTAAAAGAGAACAATATGCATTGTTTTCTGTCAACTATCTAATAAATTGTTTTTTCTTGAAAGTTCTCTCTTTTTTGGCACATAATACAATATTCCTAGAATATTATATTGATGTGTGCTTTTAATTGTAAATTTGAATTAAAAGCATCTGCCTTTTCATCATTTGGAAAAATTATTAAGGACTGGTAAAAACAATTTTCATATTCTTTATCCTTATGTTAAACTAATTTGACAGAAATATTTTTTATAATAACTGTAAATTGGATAATTATATGAAATGAAATAAAATAATAAAACTGCATCTTTTACAAAAGTAATAGTTCATGATCCGTAGAAAAGTTGTTCGCGATCATATTCTCAGTAGAGAGTGTTGCGTTTGAAAAAAAATACATGCTTCAAACAGGAAACATACTTTTAAAAGAAATACAGAATTTGTGTCAACCGCTGTACAGAAAAAAATTCTCTCAGAGTGGTTGTTTTGATTAGTGTTTGGCTGCTTGTTGTACTGAGATGATCATCTCAATATCCCTATCATGTGTTCACAACAATGTTTTGTGTAACTCTCGAACCCAAAGATCGCAATGGATGGGGGGTTTGGCAAGCCATAAAACCTAGTTTAACCAGCAATTTCTTTTAAAATGCCTCTACCAGGTCTGGACCTATGTGATCTTCAATTTCTTAGGTATGTCTTCCTTGTGTTATCTTTTCTCATTGACATTTGAGATTGATCCTCCAAGTTCGGTAATTTTGTTATTACTTAAATATGACATTAAGATGATTGTGGTTGAGTTTTTTTTTTTCATTTGTCACATTCTATGAGAAATAAGAAGGTCTATAAACGAAAAATTCTTTGTAAAACATAAACAATGATGAATTTTAACGGTTCACATTTTGAAGTTTTACTCATTATCTTTCTTTTTAGTAAGCAATGATCAAATGAGACAAAGCTGCACTCAGTTTTTTTTTCGGGAATGAGGCTTCAAAATACAAACAGAACAATAACAAGAGGCTCCCAGGAGCCTGAATTGCTTACCTGACATATGTGCCTGAAGTAAAGGTTATTAGACAAAATCTATTTGACGTTGAAAGGGTAATAAGATTAATAACGGGGTCATCTGACAATATGGTGGATCTTAAGGTACTGATCACTTTTGTTTTCAATCAAAATCTAAATATCTGTAAATCTTTTTGAGTTATTAGCAAAAAAATGCAGTTTAACGTAATGTTCTATTTTTAGCCACAGCGGCCATGTTTTACAACCAATCAAAAATCCCCACATCAGTTCTATACACCTAATGCTAATAAACAACAATACCAAGTTTGGTTCCAATTGGACTTATAGTGTCTGAGGAGTAATCGTTTTCAATGTAATGAGGAAATGCTTTTTAAATGCTCAATTTTGACGTTTTAAGGGCAATAAATCCTCAAAGGAAAGGTCCTACAACGTTGACCCTATATATAATTTGTAGATTTTGATGTGCTTAACAATTTGCAATTTAAATTTCTCAAATATCTTGTATAGTTTTCAAGATATTGAGCTAAACAGGTGCAAAATTTGCAAAGAATCCACAAAAAGGGAAATAACTCCTACATGGGTTGTTGGATTTTCTTCAAAATTTCAGAGCTGGTAGATCCTGAGGTTAATTGACGTGCAATCTACAGAATATAGTACTATTGAGGACCAAATTTTAAATACCACACCACTACGAGCCGCCCTAACATGCAATAAACTACCTACGATGTACTGGATCCCTAAATTACACAAAATCCTTAAAAATCTCGTTTCATATCAGCTTTAAGTAGGTGTTTTCTCACTAATATTTCTTAAGTCCCATCTCTTGATTTGACTACTATGAAAAAATTTATTATTCGATACTGCGAAAAGATATTTGAAAACAGTGGTATAAATCTATTTTGGAGTGTGAAAAACTCGCTCGATGTTTTAGACAAACTTCGTGTATTTGAAGGTACTTGCATACAGTTGTTAGCTACGATTATTCCACTTTGTACACTCACCTTCTTCCAAGGAGGCCTAACCGTTTATCGAGAAATATGGTCCGTTAAAGGGTGTTTCACGGTTTTTGTGGTCCGTTAAAGTCGCCGTGACAGTCCGTTAACCAGGTATAATCGAGAAAAAACACTGAAGGTCAGTAATTAATTTGTTATATCATAATTAATACGCATTTTAGATTTATAAAAATTACATCTGTCAAAATGAAAATGAATGACTGTTCGATATGATTTGCATTTGTGTAAAAATAGTTCTATAAAACTTCATAAAATGAAAAGGCGTGTGGCTCCTTAGTATTTTAAAGGTCGCAAATATAAACATGTTTACCTCATTTTTATCAATTTCTCTTTTTATATAACAAAACATATGTTTTGGTTGATATCAATAGAAAGTACAATAATGTATCAACATTCTGTTTAATTTTCAATGCTCTATGCTATATAATAATTTTGTAATAGGGGAAAAGATATAAAATATGGTCCGTTAAGGGCTGATGACATAACATTTTGTCCGTTAAGCTGGTCCGTTAAGTGCCTGTGACAAAATATTATGTCGTTTAAATAACATAAATAGATAGAAGATTAAAATAGTTTTGTTTGATATGACATATCATAATTTTACTATAAGGACCGAACGCTAGTATACAGAAGAAAAGACAAAATTCATGTGGATTTATCGAAACTAAAATATATACGTTTGAATATGCACGTCTAAAAATGAACCGTTGTCAAAAGGCTTTACTTGTATAACACCATTCTAGATCATTCTACGAAACAACGGCATTAAAAACATACATTACATGTGTATTTAATATATGAAAGAAGCAATAAGCTACTAATTATTAAAAAATATATATAATGAAAACAGTTCAATACAGTCTGTTTTGGTTATTTATTTTAGGCAATGAAAAGAAAAAAGAACAAAAACTATGGAAATAAAAAATATAAATGGAGACTCGTGGCAAACAAAACCTTCGACTTTCAGAACATATGCTTTCTTATTTTCTAAGATCTGTGACAATGTATGATTTTGGGCATCAACAACTACAACTCTCATGCGATATCCGTTCAAGGCAACGAAACAGTTTTGGTCACTCGGCAAAATTCTATTTCACGGCAAATTTATCCGATTCATATCCGGTTACAAAACACAGGCCAATCATCTATCGAATATGGTTCGTATGACTCTTTGAATGCTAAAATTAACTTTGCAGTACCTAACAACATTAATGTTAATGATACGTCTATTGCTCCGCATATCCCTGATATCAGAGGACCCGGTAAATTTCGACATGATCGACATGATAGCTTCCTCAAGACTAGACATATTGGATGACATTCTAAACAGAGTTGTGGCTATGGAAGGTCAGTTCAAAAAGCTTGATAGTGAAATTTCAATGATTAAGGACAAAGTAGACACCTACACCAATAACTCAATAAAACTAGATCAAGGCCTTGTAGATGCACAGTTTAGAATCAATGGTATAAACAGACAGTTGAATGATTTAATGACAGAGAACTGTCACCTTAGAAACAGACTAGTTGAGCAACAAAGCAGGTCAATGAGAGACAATCTCATTTTTAGAGGCATTGAGGACAACTATGATAATGAAGAAAACACAGAGGAAAAAGTAGTTGGGTTCATAAAGAACATTCTTGGTATTACAGATGAGATTCCCTTCCATGTTGTACACAGACTAAAGCCCAAACCTGACAAATCACCAAGAGGAATTATAGCAAAATTTGAAAGGAGAAAAGACAGGAATAAAGTTTTAGAAACTGCAATAGCCAAATTAAAAGATAATGACAAATATGTAGTTCATGAACAATTTCCACCAGAAGTTATTGAGAGGAGAAAACAATTACTGCCATTTATGAAGGATGCTAGGGATAAAGGTCACCATGCTGTGATAGTAGAAGACAAACTTTTCATTGACAAAAAAAGATTTTTTCCTAGAGGTCCATTTCAGCCTCAACCACCAAGGGGATTGGGTCCACCTCCAAGATATGGTCCAGGAACAGGACCAGGCTTTTCACCCAGACAACCCTGGCAGCCTCAACAAGATCAACAGTTGAATGGTCAACAACAGGTGCAGAATAGAGAATAGGACAGGTGTACAAGATGACAAAATAATTGTATTAACACATCTTTGAACTTATTGTATCTTAATATTTGTGGTTTAAAATCAAAACTTAAATTTATTGAATTTAATGAAACTGTAGAAAATTATGATATTTGCATGTTTGTTGAAACTAAACTAGATGATAATGATATATTAGAGGTTCCAAAAGGTTATAAGTACTTCACAAAAAACAGAAAAAATGTAACAAAAAAGTCAGGAGGTATATGTATATTGTATAAAACTATTATTGAAAAATACATTAACTTTATTATTTCTGAAAGTCAATTTGTACAATGGGTAAAACTTTCAAAAGAATTGTTTCAATATGATAAAGATGTTTTGATAGGGTGTGTTTACATACCACCAGAAGGCTCAAAATATGCAGATATTGACGCTTTTGAGGAAATAGAAAAAGAATTACCTGATTTGTTAAAGGAATGTAACTTTTACTATGGGTTAGTTGGCGATTTTAATGCCAAGACAAGCACACTGAATGACTATATCATCCCAGATCAAAATATTTTAGAGTTATTTCACTTAGATGATGATGATGATATTTTATCTTATTTAGAAGACTACAAAAATCTGTTGTCTCAGAATATTCCTCTTACAAGAGTCACTCAGTGCGACTGTCAACCAAATACATATGGATACAAACTTATAAGTTTTTGTAAAAAGGTGAATTTATATATTGCCAACTCTAGAATTGGCTTAGATAAAGGCATAGGTAAAAAAACATGTAAAAATATAAGCGTAATTGATTATCTTTTATTGTCATCTAAAATGTTTTCATGTATTTCAGAATTTGATATTGATGTTTTTAATCCTATATTGTCTGATGTACACAGTCCCATTCATTTTTCACTTAAAAACACACACAATCAGACACCACGTCATGATAGTACAACAAAAGAACCAAAACCAGTTTCATGGAACGACAACAAGAAAGCCGAATTTATAAATTTAGTTCACAACAAACAAAGCGAGATCACCGATATACTCAGTGACCTTGACATGATACATGATAAAAATGACCTTAATCAAGCCAACATCGACACCGTTATGAATAAAATACTTCAGGTGTTTTCCGATTGCAAAAAAGAAGCTTTTCCTATTCCACAAAAACGCACACCAAACAAACCAAACTCAAAACCTTGGTATAATAACAAGTGCAAGAGAAGCAGAAAGACATTTAACAAAGCTAGAAAAAATACAACTTATTTAAAAATGAACCTAACCGTAAACAACTCTTGCACTGCAGTAAACAATACAAGCAGACTCTACAAAAATCATACAATGATTTTCAATTTGCATTTGAAAATAAAGTTCGAAGTACGGCGAAGTCAAACAGTAAAGAGTTTTGGAAACTCTTAAATAACTCCTTCAAAAAAGATAAAAATGAAGAGGAAAATATTTCTCTTGATGCTCTTTTCCAATACTTTGAAGAATTAAATAAGAATATTGGTACTGATGACAACGTTAATTTAGATCTAGATGTAAATAATTTAACACAAGAAATGGAAGATTTATTGAATTCTCCAATTACTGGAGAAGAAATACTTAAAGTTGTAAAAGGATTAAAAAATGGAAAAGCATCTGGTGTGGATGAAGTTATAAATGAATATATTAAGTATACTATAGATGATATGTTACCTATTTATGTCTCACTTTTTAATGTTGTATTTGAAAAAGGAATAATTCCCGAATGTTGGGGTAAAGGGATATTGATTCCTATTTATAAGAATAAAGGATACAAACTGGATCCAAGTTCATATAGAGGTGTGACTCTTAATTCATGCATCAGTAAAGTGTTTTCTGCAGTTCTTAACAATAGATTGAGCAAATTTTCTGATGAACTTGAAATAATATCAAATGCACAAGCGGGCTTCAGACAAGGATTCTCGACTGTAGATAATATTTTTGTTTTACATTCCATTATATCTATTTATTTTAGTGCTGGGAAAAAATTATTTTGTTCCTTTGTTGATTTCAAAAGTGCATTTGATACTATATGGAGGGTTGGCTTGTGGCAGAAAATGCTCAAATCTAATATTAATGGTAAAATTTTTAATGTTATTTATAGTATGTATCAAAATATTAAAACATGTGTTAGACATGGAAATGAATTTTCCTCATATTTCAATTGTGAAATTGGTGTCAAGCAGGGAGAGAACCTCTCCCCCTTTTCTGTTCTCCCTTTATCTCAATGACTTAGAAGTTTATCTGATAGAATGTAATACAAAAGGTTTAGATATGTTATCAGAAAAGTTTATTGAATCACTAGAACTGTTTATTAAAATTTTCATAATATTATATGCTGGTGACACAGTATTAATGGCAGAGAGTGAAAAAGATTTGAAAGACATGTTGCAAAGTTTTGAACAATATTGTAATGATTGGAAATTGAAAATAAATACTCAGAAGACTAAGGTTATGATTTTTTCAAAAAGAAAATATAAGAAAAAGGAATCTTTTAAATTATATGATACAGAATTAGAAGTTGTAGATTGTTATTCCTATTTAGGACTTTTATTTAACTATAATGGTAGTTTTTGTGCAGCCAAAAAGAAGTTGATTGATCAGGCTAATAAAGCATTGTATGCACTTAAGCGTAAAACGTAAAATATGTCTCTGCCAATTGATATGCAGCTTAAACTTTTTGATGCGCTTATTGTTCCGATTCTTGTTTACTCAAGTGAGGTCTGGGGTTTTGAAAACCTGGAGGGTATCGAAAAATTACATTTACAATTTTGTAAAAAAATTCTTAATTTGAGAAACAATACACCTAATTATATGGTATATGGAGAACTCGGACGTTTTCCATTAGAAATTGTGGTCAAATTAAGAATGATTACATTTTGGAATAGCCTGCTAGATAGCAACAAGTTATCAAGTTTACGTTATAGAGTCATGTTGAAACTTCATGAGAGTAATCAAGTATCATTTAAGTGGATTAAATATGTAAAATCCATTTTATCAGAGACGGGGTTAAACTTCATATGGGACAACCAAATCTCAATGAAAAAGAATGAAATCAAAATGATTGTTAAACAAACACTTGTTGACCAATTTATTCAACATTGGTTCTCAAATATGGGTAACTCGTCAAGAGGCGAATTTTACAGTCTCTTTAAAAGGGAACATAAACTAGAACCTTACTTAATTAGACTTAATAAACCAGATAGAAATGTCATGTGTAAACTTAGATGTTCAAATATAAAATTTCCCGTTGAGACTGGTCGATGGACCAACACCCCAAGACATGAACGAACTTGTTCAATATGTAAAACTCTTGGAGATGAATTCCACTACTTTTTTATTTGTAAGAATCCTGCTGTTATTGAGATTAGAAATAGATTTATACCTTCTTATTATATAAACAATCCATCTGCTGAAAAGCTTACATATATGTTAATGTATTGCAATGTAAAATTATATTACAAAATTTGTGGTTTCTTAAGAAATCTTATCAAAATTATTTGAGAATTAACTTACACTTTTATATGCTTATAATCCAATTACTTGTAATGTATCAAAGTACAATGTAAATGTGAAGCACGTGAAATTTATGAATGAAGGTCACGTGGTTAGTCTAGACTTTAATATTTGTGTTTTCACGGTTGATTAGTTTGTGTAATACTCTTGCTGCTATGTATTATTGTTTGTATATAAGTGCTTATGACCTCTTGTACACACTTGTGTCTGAAGAAATAAAGAATTTGTCTTGTCTTGTCAAACTCTCACAATTCGTTTGTTTTGACATTTGACGGGAAAGAAAACTAGCTCCTGAATTATTTCCATTGCCACAAACTCGTGTAAATATTTTAGGCATTTATATTATGTCAAAAATAATACAATAATTGTGGGAAACCAATCATTTCAATCTTCTGACAAAGATATCCATTTTGCCAATTTTAATAATTTGGACTTGCTATATTAAGGTTTATTTCTATCAGACCTGCATTTTCAAAATGTGAGACATGCATCATTAACGGACCTAAAAAGTGTCACGTGCCTCTTAACGGACCATATTTCTCAAAGTAATACCAATTTTGGCATTTTTGTCCCAATATTAATATTTTAAAGAAAATCCTTCTCTTATGTTTTTTATTGTGCAAGTAGCACAAGACTTACTACAAAAAAAATGTTTCAATGACGAAAGTAACGTATTTTAATGCATTTTTCGTCATTATAAGGACACATTTTTGCAGAGGGTAGGTCTCCGCCTTTTCGTTTTGCGATGAAGTGTCAAATCAAATCAAAATGGTTTTTGCGGGAAGTTTTTGGTGAATAAAAGCCATTTGGACACATCTAACACAAGTTTCACTTATTTACTATATTTTAGCTTCAGAGTTAATTTCGTAAAAATAAATGATTTTTTTTTCATAAAACTACTTAACGGACTGCCTCGTGCATCATATAACGGACAAAAATGTAATGTTAACCTATAGTAGAAACACGTAACGGACAAAATGCCTCGATAAACGGTTAGGCCTCCTTGTCTTCACTATCTTATTAAAAACAATTTGAATATCTGGTTAAATGGTGTTCCGATAAATCTAAAAGTGACTATATCTGCTCTTATGTTTCTAAAAAAAAATTGAAAATCGATTTTCAGCTACGAAACTCATGAAGGTAACGTCAATTGGACTGATGCAGAAATGATAACTGCTCTAAATTATCTTTTGGACAACATTTATACTCGTTTTGGGAAACCAATTTATCGCCAAGTCATCGGCATCCTTATAAGAACTAATTGTGCTCCTCTTATTACTGAACTTTTCTTATATTGTTATGAATCCCATTTTATGGCGAAACTTCAAAAAGACCCCAACAAACAACATCTTATTGAAACTTTTAATTATACATACAGATATTAAGACTTCTTTCACTAAACAATCCCACATTTTCTAATTTTATTACGGAACTACATCCCATGGAATTAACTTTAAGGAAAAAGATCTAACCCTACCGGTGATAGATTCCCATTTTTAGATATAGATTTAAGTATTATCAATGGAAAATTACACACTAAAATATATGAAAAACGGGATGACTTTTCATTTCCCATTGTTTTTATCCTTTTCTAGAGGGAGATGTACCACTTGCTTTGTCTTACGGAGTATATGTTTCACAGTTTGTAAGATATGCTCGGATCTGCAATGGTGTGTCTGATTCTAGCGATAAAACCGATGTATTACACAAAAAATACTTAAACAAGGATATCGTTACCACAAATTAGTGAAGTCGTTAACTAAGTTTTATCATAAATATCTATACCTTTTTGAAAACTAGATGGAGCCTTCCCCGGAAGGCATATGTCGCCAGCGTATCTATGTTTGTTCGCCAAACAGGAAGTAGTTAATTTTCGGGCATAAAATCACCTTACACCTTATAGTACTATGTGATGAAGCTACATACCAAATATCAAGAGGCTGTGGCATGTAGTTGCCTGGAAAACTGTGACGAAAATTTGGCATCTATGTCCATTATGGTAAAGTATTTGTCAAACAGGAAGTAGTTATTTTTCGGGTATAAAATCGCTTTACACCTTATAGTACTATTTGATGAAGCTACATACCAAATATGAAGAGGCTGTGGCATGTAGTTGCCTGGAAAACTGCGATGGAAATTTGTGTAACGCCACAGGACGCAGGACGACGCAAGACGACGGATAGTGCCAAAGTAACCCCTATATGTCGCTTCTGCAACACGTTGCAGGCGACATAAAAAAATGTACATGTCGAAATTCGATTGTAAAGGGAATATCCCATCCCGATTTCTACGGTAATGCTGTTTATAAAGCAAATAAATTCAAAAACAATCCTTTGGGAATGCAAAACTGGCTTAAAACTTTATTGAATAAAGGTTATGAAATGGAAATTTTTGTAAAATCGTTGAATTAGTCTTTTTTTGGTAAAAATATTGATAATTTGATACTTACTTTAAAATGTTAATTGCCCTTTTTATACTTATGTCATTGTTGAGCATTACAGCGGTCAAGTGTGTAGGTTTTGTGTGATGATACATCACCAAATCATTAATTGCTTGACGTGTTGTTGGATTTAAATCGAAATACTTGATTTTTTTTACATCAGTCGATAGATGCTTCTTAGCTAGTTGTCAGTAGCTTCGAGTGTTCTTAAAAGAGTATCTCTACGTCTCGTTAATTTCTTGTTGTCCTTTTGTAGGTTGTGTCGCGTACACTTATTTCACATCTCATTATGTTCTATGTTTATACACTGGTATTAATCATACAGCATCTGAAAATTTTTTTTAGTAAAGTATTGTTTTACGTTGATAAAAATTACCATACAACGGTTAATTAGTCTTCAATATTATTGTAAAAGGAGATATTTTGTGACACAATATGCAAATTTTTGTCACATACTTTCCTCTGAATCAGAAATACGAACTAAGAAGCAGCCCTTTTTTCTTTTTCTTTTTCAAATGCAATTTCATAGATAAATACATGTTACCTTAGCCGAAAGTACAAAAAATGTTATGTTTTACCTTCAATGAGCCATAACCCTTATAAGGGATATCTGACAACAGCGACCCAATAGAGACTTTTGTAGAGCTTAGTAAGCTGAAGCTTAAAAAAAGTAACATATTTTCTCTTTCTTCAATAGTTTCATTCTATAGGGCAAATGAATAAAAAATGTCATTTTTTACCCTCGAAGTGCCATAATATATATGTTTTGTTTTAAATTGGCTTTGAGAATACAAATTGTTTATTTTTTTAGGAATTTATAACGAAATCGAGCTAGCAACTAATATAAACTCGAACAAGAAATACTGTGAGCCAACTCACAAAGAGATATCCCCGCTTCATATTGGACACTTTATTGATGAATGACATCCGACAGCAATGAAAATACAATTCTTCATGCACATCTCCATATGATGCACTTCCTTCATGTATAGTTTCATCAAATCCATCAATTTGTTTAGGGGGAACTGCGCTTACGATGTTCCTTATTGAACACTATATTTTAAAAAGTCTAAGTTCAATAATCTCCCCTGAATGATATCCAATAGTAATGAAAATTCTTCATGTACATCTCTATATGAATAACGTCTTTCATTAAGCGGTTAAGGAGGAGTTGCACTCACAAGGTATGTGATCAGACGGACGGACAGACAGACTGACAGTCTAACAGACAGATAGACCGGGTGATTCCTATATACCATAAACTTTGTTTGCGTGAGGTATAAAACCGTGAGCTAAAGCTCACACTTAATTACTACCCCCTCCCAAAAAATGAAGACATTTAAATTTTAGGAATTGGATGTGCACATTTACATTATGTCACAAACATTGTATGAAAATCAATAGAGGGGTTAGAGGAGTTGCGAATAAAAGATGGATACTCCTTGTCTTCTAATGGCTAAGACCATGTTTTGCTTCAGGAAAAGAAAAAAAATCAATCTGAAGATATTTACAATAAAAGTTGCATATTCAGTCGGACTATCGGGGCAACCCCATTTACAAATTGCTTCACGTCTTTCTTGGATTTGCACCTCGAATTTGACCCAGGTGGTCATCTCAGTACAAAAATTTACGATAAACGAGACGATTTTAATTTTCAAATTATTAATTTTCCTAATCTACAGAGCAATAAACCTACTTCCTTCTCCTGCATACGGTGTTTATATTTCACAACTTATTCGATATGCCAGAGCTTGCACATATTTCACAGATTTTTTGATCAGACACCGATTTCTTCGTGACCGACTTTTGGAGCAGGGCTATAAGAAAATACGTCTCATACGATCCCTAAAAAATTCTTTCTTCGTTATCAGCCACTAGTAGAAAAGTTCAAAATTGAGTTAAAATATATGATAGTTAATTGTTTTAATTAGTGTTTGACTGGTCTGCTGTACTGAGATGATCACCTCAATATCTCTATTGTGTCTCACAACTATGTTGTGTTCTATGGTCATTACCGGATCCTAAGATCGCAATGGAAGAGGGAGGTTTGGCGCCATAAAACCTGGTTTAACCCATCACTTCTTTGGAAGTGCCTGTACCAAGTCAGGACCATTGCGATCTTTAATTCTTCTGGTTTGTGTTTCTCTCAAATAAAAAAGAACAACAAGGTTCCAGACAAAAGCTTTTGTGTTTTATTCATGATAATTTTCATATCCTACATGTCCTATTATGTTCGACTTATAAAACCTAATTCCAAGAAAATTTTTCAGTGTCACACAATTTTACGTAACTGTATATTCCCTGAGGAATACTATTTGAGACATTTGAGCCGTAATAAATAATATATGTTGTGGGTTTAGAACAATTAACAGTGTACCACTATTCTATGTTACTATATATTTTTTATGGACTTGAAGATTGCAATGGAAGTGGGAGGTTTGGCGCCATAAAACCTGGTTTAACCCACCATTTCGTTTGAAATGCCTTTACCAAGTCAGGACCATTGCGATCCACCAATTCTCCGGTATGACTGATTCGTTTTTGTCATTTTCTCTGGACTATGAGATTGATCATTCAAGTTCGGTAGTTTTGTTATTACCTTTATTCATAAGGATTGTGTGAAAGCTTTGGCTACTAAAACCGTTTCATTACAGAAAAATTGCTAAAACAAGGTTATCGATACCTCAAATTAGTCAAATCTTTTACTTAATTCGTTCATAAATGTGGGTATCTTTTTGAAAAATTGAACTGTACACGTCGTTTTTTGATTGTTAAAGGAATATCACGTCCCAAGTCTATGGAAATGTAGTTTATAAGGCACGTAAATTCAAAACCAATCCTCTTGACATAATAATTTGGCTTAAAAACTTATTAAAGAAAGGATACAATTTGGAATCAATAGTAAAATCTTTAAATTTGGTGTTTTTTGGTAGAAATATTGATATTCGATAGTAACTCTAAAACATTAATCTTTTGCTTTTTGACTATTGTATTGTTTCGATGCATTACAACGATCAAATATGTCTGTTTTTGTGATGATATAATACTATATCATTGGTTGTTTGAAGTGTTATGTTGGATTTAGAATCGATATGTTTGATTTTTTTTACATCAGTCGATAACTGCTTCTTAGCTAGCTGTCATTAACTGCGAGTGTTCTCAAGGGAGTTCCTTTACGTTTCGTTGTTCTCGTATAGAACTCTTGTCTCAGGTTCTCTCTTGGTGAATTGAACTTTTATCAATTTGATTTTTAAAGTGTATTATCTTTTGTGCTTTGTACAAGATAAACAATAGGGGGAAGGTAGGGCCCTAAAAACTAGTTTAACCCCGCCACATTTTATATGTGCCTGTCCTAAGCCAGGAATCCTTGTCAAAGCTTTTGTTTGCCCTTGTCTACTATTTGTTTGGTTTTTTTATGTCCAAAAATGGGTCTTTCTTTGATAATCTAGGGATTTGTTTGAATCTTATGCATTGTATTTTTAGTCTTGGGCCAATGCAAGACAGCGAGCAGTGACCTCTGGTCATGTTGAAGACTGCTGGCTGTTTTCCATTGTGATTTTTAAAATTGCCGTTTCTTTAATGTTGGTTGTGTCGCGTACACTTATTCCACATCTCGTTATCGTCTATTGTAATAAATGAGTCCATGTCTTGCTATCAAAAATCATTTTGATCAAATCTTAAAACCATTTATAGAAGATAAAATATAAAGACAAAATCTATAAGAACTGTTCAAAGAGAGGTAACTCTAAGCTTGAAAAGAATAATATGCTATCACATAAACATATACATGACTTTATTCAATATTTTTTTCAGTATCACTGTCAATGAATATGATGAGTAAAAATTGAAACAGAATTATAAAAATAGTCTATTAAATTAATTAACTTAAGAAAATATGAAACATATGATTTAAAAATCGAATACTGTAAAACGTAATCACATAATCCTCCTGGTTAGGAAAATGACGTTCCATCATTTGTCTGTTCTGGAATGGGCCTTTAGAATTTCTAGGACGGTACGGCTTGCCTCATTCTCTATCTCGAAAAAATCTGATTCAGCTTAACTGGTTATTTGTGATACCTTCAGCAGCATCCATTCACTATCTATTGTTGACATGGAAACCAAACGAATCCTCAAATGAAAACCGTGCTGGTGATTTCCTGTTTCTTGTGTGGGTAATACCGGTTGCAAATAGTATCCACTTTTTCCTCATCTAATGTTCATTTTATCACCCCTTTCATGTTCATATCCCGAATATAGCCGAAATCTGGCTGCTTGGGAGTACAGCAATAACTGACTTGCTAATTAACTAACTTGTTTCTTGTCAATTTCATGACAGGTACTGACTCTGGTGAATCCACTTCTAGAGCTTGACCATTCCGATAACTTTCACCATCCTGATCACTTTGTAGTGCACCGATAACAGAATAATCCTGCTGCAGCGGTATGGGTATCCCCATTACGAATCATCAACTCCTATACCAGGTTGATCATCAATAACAATACTGCCATCTTTATCCTGTACTAGGCTGATGTAAAAACCTGACTCAGATTCATCATCAGATAATCTGAGTCATCAGACACTTCCCGTCTTTTCTTCTTTGATGATAATTGGATGCTAGTCCTTCTTTTCTCTTCAAATATGAAAACTAACAGGCAACAATTATAAATTATCCGTTTAAATTTCAAAATTGTCTTAACCCTAAGGTTCTGACATCGACATAGGTTGATCTTAGTCATAATTTAGTTTTTCTGTTCGGTAGTTTTGGTTTTATTATTTAATGCTCTTCATAATCTGGATATAATGGTTTTTTATACTTTACAGTAGAGTGACTTTGATGTCAGAGATAGGCATAGCAAAATATCTTGTCTGGAGTTGTACTAAATAAAAATGACCACAAAGTTCCAGACAATATTTTTTTCTACGCCTGACGCGCGTTTCATCTATTCAAGACTCATCAGAGGCGCTCTACCAAAAATATTGAAAATGCCAAACACTATATGATGATGAATAGCATAGAACAATAAAACCAAAAATACCAAACAGGGGAACCAAATTATTACTAAGATGATCAACCTATGTCTGGGGTAGGAAGAATCTTACCCTTGTGAGATGGTTATGAATATTCATGAAGAGATCATGAATTGTCCATGTACAATCTTCGTAAACATTCATAAAATTATTCATGAACATTTCAAGAATAATTCATGAACTGCTTTCATGAATCTTTTTTTCATGAAAAGTGCATGAATATGATAATCCATGAAAATGACTGTTCATGAATTATTCATAAATATATATTGTTCATTAATGTAATCAATTTCATGAAAATTCATGAACATGACAAACGCTCCAATTGCAGTTCATGAATTATTCTTGTAAAATTCTTGAACATTATTCAGGTAAGTGGTTCCTGAGAAAACTGATAATACCCCCCCCCCCGCCCGCCGCTCCTCATTTTATAACCCGGATCACGATAGATGCACCCAAAACTTCTTAGCAAACCAATAATTCGTAAACTTTTGGAAAGTACAGAAGTTCATCTTGCCATTTCCTTGACGTTTCTGTTTTTCTTCTATTGTTGTCCAGCGGGTGGTGCAACAGCTCCATCCTGAGGCGGCGGATTGATCTTACTAACAGGAGCGATCGGTCGACAGCCTCCCCTTCCTCTGTGGCGAGTTCTCGCAGCTAACACTCTATCCGCCATCTGAAAATCCCTAGCAGCTCTTTCGGACACGGCCCTACACACACACGGTAATGTCTATTAAGCGTATCCTTACGCATTTCCTTGTTGCAATAAATACAATTGCCACACCGATAGGCGGCATAATACATATAGGTACCACAAATGTACCACAATTTTCCTGGCGGCATGGTCGTTAATACTAGATACACGCCGCCCGGTGGGATTTTGTGGTACAACAAATAGCGTATAACGTTGTGTCACTTCTAACGTTATTTAGGGTATAATAGGAACGGAAATGGACGGTTTTCGGATTAGGATGCTTTCTCAAAGGTCCGCAAAAAAATGAACATTTACGAACAGTTCATGAACTTCCATGAAAGAGATAATTTCATGAATATCTATGAATGTCTATCATGAACTTTCATGATCATTTGAACATATATTAACATTCATGAATGCCTATGAATATCTATACTATTGTAAAGTAGCTAATCTAGAGACATTTGGTCTTCTAGATTACAAAAATATTTCTGATTGAAGCTTTATCGGTTTGAATTGTTACATTTTTGTAACTTATTGCTCAAACAAAGTTTTGTCCTGATGAACACTACAATAGGACATTCCTTGAGAGTAACGCAATTCAATAGCAAATTAGCCCAAATCAAGAGTCATAAAACTTTTTTTTTATTTGAACATATGGTAAAATCTATGAAAACATATTTAGAATATCATGATTCGGGCTAGTAGCAGAAAACGTTTTTGGCGCAGACCAAATGATTTAGATCTTGCAAGACCGAACAATATCATTGGCCAGTGGTGGACCTATGGTCCATATCAATTTATTTTATTTTATTTTATTCATGAACAAATCATGAAAGGCCTTTTATGAACTGTTGATGAACTTTGATGAACGTGATAAATTCATGAACAAATCATGAAATTTCTTAAAAAGCCTTCTATGAACTGTTTATGACATTTGACGAACGTGATAAATTCTTGAAAAAGTCATGAAAATTCATAAAAGGCCTTCCTTTTAGTACATCTGGTGGTATGGCTAGGTTCTTATAACCTGGTGACGATGTAATGATGTTACAAATGGCTTTAACTGACTAAATCGGTATATTGCAGATTTCCTGGCTGTCTGTATTTTGTGGCAAAGAATTCAGTAAATCGAACATATGTGTCCTGTAGTATCTAACTTTGTAGTACTCAACACATCAGGCAGTGAGTTGTTGTCTGTCTATAGTGTAAGTCTTGAGCCATATTAATGATCTTTAATTTTTTCTTCCTATTAAAGTGCTTATAATTCTGTTTTATGTGGTGGATAATTCTGTTCTGCTTTTGATAAACTCCTACTAGTATAGCTTAACACTCTCTTAACGTCTTCCTATTCCTGATACAGTACGCCAAGGACATTCCCTGACGTGTCTGCATGTATTTTATATTGCTATGTCTGCTCTGCATATGCCAGGATGGGTGCTGTCACCAGATGTTCCTTGAGTTGATAAAAGGCTTCTTTCTGGTCTTTTCCCCGGTGACATTCCTTCTTCTTTGTCTTTTAATCCTTTTTCCTAGGTGTTGGCATCAGTTTATTTAAGCGCTTTACTGTCTTACCTAACTGGTGGATGAATCTTCTATAATAGCCCACAAAGCCATGGAAACGGCGCACATCTTCTGGATTCTTAGGTGGTGGCCATGCTACAAAAACTCGTGAAAAACTCGCAATTATCTGGTGAAAGTTTGAGGCTTGCATCCCTGATTCTGTCAAATACCAATTCAATGTTCCTTAGATGTTCATTAGTAGGTCTGTCCACCAATGATGATGCCGTTGATGAATATACAACAGATCATCAAGTTGTAGTCTGACAAGATGTCCTGAATAGGTCTCGGGTAGGATGCTAACGAAGTGGTAAAGCCAAATGGATGCTTGTTTTATTCTTAGAAACCCATAAGACTTACTGTATATGCTGTTCGTTCTCTTTCCATCTGATAATATTCACTCCTCAAATCCACTTCTGCGTTGAGAAAAATTTACTACCTCCAAGACAATCTAGTATCTCATCCACTCTCGGTTAGACATAATTCTCCTATTTGCCTTGGTTGTGGAATTCACTTTACGATAGACGACACAAAGACGTAACTATCAATCGCGCTTCTTTAAAAGGACTAAGTTGGATCTGATATTATCAGAAGGTGGCGTGGATGTGCTCTAACATCATACATTGCTGATGGTATTCTTATGTAGCGTGGCTTGAAAGGTATATTATCAGTCAAACCAACACGGTACTGAACTCTATCTGTAAGTCCTTTGTCTTCATTATCCTTCAATGAATATCAGCATATCGCTTGATAAGATCTTTACCTTTCTGTAATTCTTTATCAGTGAGATCAGTCTTACCTTATCTGTAATATGTATGTGTCCCTCATCATCATCTTAAGACTCTTTAGGTACCTTCTCAGTCTTCGCAATATTACCTGGCTGCAGTTGAGATACAATGGATCTTGTTGATACTGTACTGGTATTCGACAACCTAATATATACTTACCATTTGGCTACACCAACTAAAAAAATAATTGTCAAATTCATTCATGAAAGCAACTTAAAACGAAAGGTATCTGCTTCAGAAACAGGAAAATATAATTTTTATTTTTAAAAAATCAAAATTGCACGGAGTACGGAATTGTTAAAAAAATGAAAATTTTCACCTCCTGTGCTTTTTTTTCATTTCCGGTCAGTCAAAGTTTTTCTCCCTTTCCTCACAATGGATTTAAACTGTATCCCGAAATTAAATGGCATAGAGTTACTGCGCTTTGGTCGTTGTTAGCAATAAAAAATCAGAAAAATTCTTCAAAAAGTAGAGAAAATAGCAAAACACACAAAATTTAAATTTGGCGTGCATTCATCAAATAATTTGAAACTTGGTATTTTGACAGAAATTGCACAGATAAACACGAGGAATGCCACTTCTCATTTCATCTACGTTAGGGTCACCATTAATTTTAAATGTGAAATATCTACAAAATAACAAATCTCTTAATGAAATGTATTGTTGGAGTAGCTATACCATTCCATCATGATTTTGACTTTATGTGATCTCAAATCTTATCGCAGAATCCTCCTTTTACATAATAACAAAACGTTTTGAGTACTAGATGAAATTGATTGTCTCGCTTTGATTATCAATATTTTCTTCTCATATGATCAAGACGCCACCAGCAACTTTATCCCCATTCAGTAACTTGTTCTATCACATCTATAGGACTTTGTGATGAGTAGTCATAAAATTTAGTATACATGACATTAATGAGTTTACTTTAAAACATCATTCCATCAGAACAGGTACACCAGAGTTACAGATAGAGATGAAAGAGAATACTTAAGATCACCATATATTTTAACAACGTTGTTGAGTGTGACAAAACTTTGAACATAGTGCAAACAATGAGATTTTAATATAATAAAATAAGAACCAACTTGAAAAGATGAATGGGAAAAGATGAAAGAATATTTGTTTCAACAAAGCCCGGAGTTCTAGACATGTTAAAATTGAAGATTGTAATTACAATGTATTAAGGTGGTTCGGGGGTATAAGAAAACTCCATCAGATTTTTGTTAAATTTTGCAGAATTAAACTTTGATAAAAGAACATTAAAAAAATGCAAAAATAATTGGGGGTCATGGACCTTTTTACAGATTTATGACCTTGCGAAGTTTGTTGCCTAGAGATCGTTTTTCCAATAGATTATAAAGGGAAAAGAGTTATTTAGCATCACTGTGAGCTGGAAACCCATCAGATTTTAATTATATTTCACAAATGACAAGCCGCATATACTATCTACTAAAAAACATGATAAAAACTTGGGGTCACGGACCTTCTTTTTAAGATATTTAAGAAAAACTAATTTTTCCTACACATTTCTATATAAAAATTTGTCACACAGTTTCCCGCCAATTATCTCCCCTGAAAATAGAACTTTTTAGAAAAAGCTTAATTTCTGTTTAAACATATTTGTTATATTTATTTCATTCATAAAATAAAATAAAGAATTAAATTTTGTATCTCTTGTGTTATTTTTATTCACTTTATTTGAAATCCAGACTAAAAATTTGCAAGATGTCTGAAAAAGATGCTCAGTTTTATACTCCCGAACCACCTTAAGATATCCAACCAACATATGGAAATGAAAAACGCAACACAAAGGGCATGAAGTTTATCACCGCCAGTTCATTGATATGTTCAAAATGATCCTCATTCGAACTTTTACTATTTTAGCACCAGACTTAAACTCCTATCACCTCAGTACTTATGGAAGAAAAAACTTGGATGAAAGAACCAAAGGTGTACCAAAAGGGCAATCACATATCGGTTAGCCTGTTCCCAAGTCCCATAATGCACTACATTATGGGACTGTGGAACAGGCTACATATCGGTCATCCGAAAAAAAAACCAAAGACAAAATTGGTAGGCATAAAATTGTCATAACTATACAAACAAAAAACACACACACACGAAAAACACAACCAGCAACGCGAACTTAAGCCGAAACGAGAGATAAAATAAGAAACTAAAGAGAATACCTACTACCAAATATGTATGAACAAAAGTTTCTCGTGCTCTTTCTGCATAATGTTTCTTCGTTCATTTAATCAATCTTAATTTGAGGGAAATGCAAAAAAAAACAATTTAAAAAATATTCTACTTTGCATATATTTTTTTTTATACTTTTTGGAAAATTTCAATCTGAAAAAAAAATGCACATTTTGTAAATGGTTAACTATCATACAACAATGTACATGACTCATTTGTTAGATATAAGAACTGTGCAACCATTGATGATAATGCCTCCGATAGCGCTATTTACACTTGGACTTAATTCGACAAAGATGGGACCCATTGCTAATTATTACTCCTTCATTTCCTCTTGAAAGAAAAAAAAACATTAACATGGATTATCGTATGTTTTAGAAATGAAAGTTAAACAGGTTAATAAACGTTCATTGCAATCTTTTGCTGGAGTAGCAAAAAAACAAAATTACCGAACTTGTAGGATCAATCTCAAATGTCCATGAGAAAAGACAAAACAAGGAAAACATACAGACTGCAATGTTCCTGACTTGGTACAGGCATTTCAAAATAAATGATGGGTTAAACCAGGTTTTATGGCGCGTTAAACCTTCACTTGGGTCCGGTATTTACACAAAACATAACACGGTTGTGAAGACGTAATAGGGATGTTGAGGTGATCACCTCAGTACAACAAGCCAAGTGATAATTAAAACAATCACTCACCATTTCGCCAAACATAATTTTGATTTTTTCAATCAGTGGCTGATAACGAAGGAAGATTTTTTCTTAGGGGTCGTATGAGACGTATAGACGTATTTTCTTATAATATTTACTTTGGTCTAATAGTTGGTCACGTGAAGTCGGATAAAAAAAATCTGAAAATGTGTACTTAATAAGTTGTGAAATATAGACACCGTATGCAGGTGAAGTTGGTATGTTATTTTCTAGGTTAGGAAAATTAATAATTTTCAAATTAAAATCGTCTCTTTTATCGTACATTTTTGAACTGATATGACCACCCGGGTCAAACTTCGAGATGTAGATCCAAAAATGACGTGATGCAAGTTGATTCTTGGTTGAGCCACAGACTCCAAATAGCATGAATCGCTCATATGCTTTCTGACACTTCCTACCTATAGTTCAAAGCTTTCAGAGAAGGTTTTAAAAAATGAATACTGATAGAAATAAATGGATTTCTATTATTCGCTCATTATTATTGTATATGCTGTTCATGTTCATATGGTTTTTGGGGGCATTTTCAATCTTTTGTCTAAAGCTAAAATTTATCTGTTAACTTTCAAAATCTCATATGGTCATATATCATGTAAATGTCCAGGCACTTGAGATTGGACACCATAAGTTCTTGAAAGTCCACAATATAATTTTACTAACATCTCGAAATTGACACCGACGAAAATCTTTGTGCAAAGCCTTGTGACCAATGATACCATTGTCAGTTTTCATTATATTGGTAGCAATATACCGTCCGCTTTAGTTAATACAGTTTACGCGTGGCAACTGGTTAGTTTAACTAGAGCTTGTAAAGTATTTTATAATATACGGGATAGAGCGTCCGTCTGACACATTATTGCTAACTTTGGATTGTGTTGGTCAACGACGGTTGTCGTCGCTCGGGAAATTTAACGGAAGACATCGTGTATAGACAAATACGGGATTTCTATCTCAGATGAGTACAGATGTAGGTTTGTAGAAATTTTGCATTGCATTCTGTTACCAGATTACACACACGCTAAACTTATCTTGGCAACATGACTGTTGTGTTATAAAATTCAAACAGGAACTACCAACCCTCTCGGTGCACCTGGATTTACTCGCTTTTCTGATTGCTGATTTCAGTTGAGCTGTTTTATCCGTTGTTATTGTTCATTGCATGTTGTTCGGTTTCTTTCTTGTTTTAATGTCTACTGATTTTCTTTTGGCCTTTTTGGGCATTCGTATGTCCCATCGGAATTCCTTAGCTTTTTAATATAATCATACACTGTAATAAAGTTTAGTTCCTTGTCTAGGAAATAAGTCTTAAGTTTTGTTAATATATATGTGTTTCCTATGTATAAAAATAAGTCTTTTCGTACATCTATTGTATATATTTATCGTTTTAAGGAAAACATAGAACCAAAACACTATGTCTTCTTCTTGCGTCACATAATACCATCCTCCCACCACTCCCATGAGGCACATTCAATACAAAATTTTCTATAGACTATCATGTTTTACCGGCTATAAAAAGAGATTTAACAATGTAAAAACAGCATGGAATCTAATTAAACTTTGTTAGATGATGCTTGTTTTGATACTGTTTTAGAAGTTATTGTGGGTGTTCGGTACTAATCAAATAACTAACTCATAAAATGTAAGAAGATCGTGTTAGGAAGTAGATCTTTTTTAAAGCTTCCCAGAAGTATAAACCGAAGGTTTAAAAATGAACGTGCATGGAGCAGATTCCAACAGCCTCGTTGTACCATAGATACTGATAATGGTATATAAGGATATACAGAATAACAAAGCGTCGTCAATATACTAATTACCACAGCGGTTGATAAAACATGTACAGGGACTGTAAATAAACACAGTACCAAAACGGGTATCAATAAACAACTGTTGATAAAAACAACCATGCGTGGTTTCACAACAGAACTCTATGTACACAACAAAAAAGTAAACCTTTAAAAAAAGATTCCAAGTTTGAATTAAGACAACAAGTATAATGGGAAACAACATAAACCACGGAAATCCTTACGCATTACACTACTGCCTTGACTGATAATGCAGAACAACTAATGTCGTGGTACCATAATTTTCTTTTTTAGTAGATATTCAATTCTTTTTTTAAGTAGATATTCAAGTAGTGTTCTTTTTTTTAAATCAGAACATAAGTATTTTTTTAAAAAGGTGGTTTTGGTACATGCTTGATATGTGGGGATGCTTTGGATATGTTTTAAGTCGATTGTATTTGTTTTGAACATTTTTATTATAAGAGAAGGGTGATTTACAAAATATATTCTGTTTACTTGTTAAGTGATTTAATGGATTTCTGTGATGTTTAAAGATGCACCCAATAACACGGGTAATTAAAAAATAATCGGATTATAAGTAAGTACCCGAATAACGAAAAACCTGAAAATGGAAAAAACACTTATAGTGCCAATTGGTTATTCCCTCCAGAATTCTATTAATAGCAGGAAATCATAAAAAAAGTTTGTACTTTGACGAAGTTCTTCATTGAAAATTTTATGGAAAACTTTGATCGTGTAAACGAGGCTTAATAGAAGCATTTGAAAAAGAGTAGCTACATGTGCCGGTAAATGAAACACAAAAATATTGACCACATTGCATGCGCTACCACGAGCAAGTTAATCAATCCTCGTCATGAATTGATCCACTGTAATTTTCTCTTTCCTTGTAAAATAAAATCCTACTTTTTCTTGTCACACACATGTTTTTGAAATGGCCTACCTGTCAATCAATATTTTATAAAACCTATGAAATTGCAGTTTTTTCATTTATTTTTTGGTATGTGTTTTATTCACAGCAGTGTTAAGAATGTAAGTGAAAGACCACTACCCTGATGATGATTCAGAGTGCTCTGTCTGCAGACCGACTCAGATTTGTGCCCTAGGTAGTTAAATAGGGTTAGCCCTGTCGTCTTGTTTGTCGGGATTTTCAGAAAAAAACCTGACCACCATTTTTGAAGTTACACGATCTTATCCATTTTTTTATTTATTGATAGCTAAGTCAAAAGCTACTTCTTCCTTCATCATCATTTAATGTTCATTTTATCACTTTCTTGATGGAAAGTCTCCATTCTAAGTCATTTTCATCATGTTATTATAGCATTAAAGCTTTTGATTTCTCTACATTGTATACTTCAATTCCACATTCACAATTAAAATCTCGTTTTGCACAGTTGATTAAACGTAGCTTTATTCATTGTAAAAAAAAACCGGAAAACGCAGGTACAAGTATTTGGTAGTCGATTATAAAAAGACTTATGTTGTCATCCAGTAGTCCAGCAAGAAAAACAATAGGTAATGCAGGAGGCAAAATATCCCGTCCCTACCCATCACTCCTTTTTCCAGTGGCAGTCAAAACTCTCCTACCCGATTGGCCTTGTGTCCCCATTTCCTCCACCTTATCATCATTTCATGTTCATTGTATCACCACTTTCATGTTCATCTCCCGGATATAGCCGAAATCGTGCTGCTTGGGAGTAAAGCAATAACTAACTAACTAACTAACTGATGATTTTTCTAGCATCACAAGACATAAATTAATACTTCTTTCGTGTCCGTGTAGGTAAATCTTTTTGACAATAAAAATGTCCCTGGCTGTACGTTATAAAGACATATTATTTATTTATTGAATTATTTAATTCCAGGATAGACACATCATGTGGAGGAAAAATCGTGACAATGTGAAAATTTTTCAAGGACTTATCACGTTTTTAATACATTTCATAGAAATAGAATATATATAATAAACGATAAACCACACCAGAGAAACTCCTATAATTTTTTTTAAGATTCTTCCCAGAAAAAAAATCCCACGAATCATTTCCTTAATGGCGTCATGATTGTTTGTGAAGTACTGAGGTGTAATTCATTTGTTATGGCGTTTTCAATTATGAAAGGTTTAACAACTATAAGTAATGAGATTAGGATTTTTATCACATCTGGTTAGATATTTGTCAAATTAGGAAACGAGCATACCTCATCACTTTTAGTTGTGTTAGTTAAATACTGCTTAATTAAACCTTTACTCCCAAGCATCACGATTTCGGCTATATCAGGGAGATAAAGATGAATGGGGTGGTGCAATGAACATGAAATGACGATAAAGTGGATGAAAAGGGAACACAAGACCAATCGGGAATAAGAGTTTTGACTGCTTTTTGTTTGTTAGTCTGTTATTTGTTTTATGTCCAGTCAACAATATTTCTGTCATAATGAGGACAAGAACTAATTGAAACAACAATTTGAATTGTGTAGACCCACCCAGGAAACAGTACCCATAACACAGACCCATGTATGTCATGCAAAAAGGGCCAATGTACGACCATAAACCAGAAGGAAAACAAACCAACTCAAAAGACAGGCCAATGTACCCTAAACGCACCTTAGGACAATGCACCCAGAAAGTGACGAAATTTCTCCCCCAAACACCCGCAAAATCTGGAACCCTTACCTACGGCGACTGATTATGAAGAATCCTAACCTGAACTGAGGCCATTCTAGTAGGGACACTTTCCTGTGCGGAATATAGCAAACTCTTGTCCAATTTCACAAAATCAACCCTTATCTGTCGAAAATCCAATGATGACTCCTGGTTGAACCTACACACCTTGAGAGAGAAAAATGTGGGTGGGGTGGGAAACAAAGGAACTGTAAATTTTGAAGACCCCTGGAAAAGGGGGAGAGGTCGGTAGGGGTCGTAAATTTAGCCTATGATAAGATACATTTGTAAGTTAAGATATTGTATTTACCAATTATGGTCCCACAGGGGGCTATTACAAATATAAACAATCATGATTTTAAACATACATTGACATAAGAAGAGCTGTAATGAGACAAATAGACAAAATTAAATGTGATGCACTACTTGGCGGTCCACAAAAGGATCTTTTACGTTTATGAAGCGTGGCCCTC
>CAXARO010001462.1:0-17474 GCA_963971305.1 Arcuatula senhousia
TTGCTAGTTTGTTTTGACCAGTGATGAGTAACTTGAATGTCTGCTGGAGCGAACATAGAAAGCAGTCTCAGTGTTAACTTAATGTTAACTTTTGTACAAGTAATGTGTGCATCCATCTGTAATGTGAATTATTTTGAATTAAAATCATTGAGTTCATTTTTTAGTGTTTACCAAACTTTATCGATTTCTCATTCGACATTTTCATGTTTTAAGTTCATCTAATTTTCTGGACAATGGACATTTGTTCCTATGACATCATTACCAGAAGGGCGTCATGATTAAGAATTTTAAGATATCTTATCAAAATTGTCGGCTTAAAATTATATACATGGATTAAAATCAAGACAAGATAGTGTATGTCTGCTTTTAGTTTTAGGATGATAAACATTTTATTTTATTTGTTTTGTTTATTCATGTACTGCATATTTATCTATGATTATTTTGCTTAATCAATTTGTGAAGGCTAAATTGCAATTTTTAAATGAGTTGTATTTTCTTTCAATTTATATATATTTGTATTATAAACTTTGACTAGATAGCTAAAGGTTGCTTTCTCGTTCAAAATTGTATCTAAACACATATTTTCTTCACATAGTTTTTTACAAATAAAATATTATGTCTGCTTTTAATTTCAGTTTGTTGTTCTTGGGCCGATAAGAAGAACTTGTGAGACTAGTTCCGTCCCATAACTTACACACCAATTATTAAATAAGAGCTCACATTAGCTAGCAGGAAATGTTAACTCTGCTGTGGCACATTTGTCCACCCTCGTTGTGACTTGAGTTTGCGTTGTTAATTGCTATTCAGTTGATATTTCTTTTGTGTTTAGATGTTGGTGCTTTTCTCATGTTTCTCGTTGGTGCTTACTGGTTTCGCCTTTGCCATTTCGGGTTGTGATATTCGGATGCATCATTGGTACCTCTGTTTTTTTTCACACACCTTACACAAACTTCTAAAAGCAGACCTGACCAGGAAAGCGTACCACGGTCTGCTTTGACCTGACCAAAGTTTACTCCATGGACAGCTATAGCTGACCAGAAAAGCGGATCTAAAGCCTGCTTTAAGTTCACTTTTGTACAGGTTAGGACCTGGTTCAATCTATAGTTAAGCTCTTGTCTGAAAGAAAATTGCGTTTTGGCAAGAACTCGTTGGAAACTATTTAAAACCGTTAGAAGTAGACAGCGAAAAAGAAAAAGCAGTTGCCGCAAGTTTCATAGATTTTCCGAATAAAATTTCATTTTGCATTTTTCTTCGTTAACGGACTCTGGCTTGTAATTATGTCTGCCATGAATGGAGTAAAGTATGTGTTGAACATCAAAGGAACAATTTACAATAATACTATATCCGCTGAGGCTCTTGGTTTGACAAACAAAGTAATGTTTGCCATCCTACTTGATCTTCAGTTTATTAGAATGATCCGACCCCGATATGGGATATTTTTTCCTTATTTTGAATTTTGTCTGGAACTTTTTTGTCATTTTTATTTGCAACAATTAGTTAAAGACAAATGTCAGAGACTCGGAAGTACTTGTTCAACAAAATGTAAGTCTCATAGCAATACTGGATATTGCATTTCGGGTTCAAAACACTCGTATACCTGGAATGAACCCCAAAGATGAGATTGCAAGCGTAGAAGATCTTGATGACATTTACGAAAATTTAGAAAATCAATTAAAAAGCGACCAATGAAAGGATCAAACAACCAACCAATGAAATCTTTTAGGAAGAATGTTAATAAATTGATACAGAGAAACAGAATTTGATTGGACACAAACAAAGAAACACTATAAAAAGGGATATAAAGATAATGATCGTACAACATGTACAAGCATTAAATGGTATTTGTACATGTTTGTATTCTTGCTTTTCAGTTTGTAATTAACCAATGTATATGAGACAAAGATAAAAATTATTTTTGTAAAGGCACAAAGACACATGGCTCAAACCCGTAATGAACTAGCTTAGTCTTGATTTTAGATTTCATATATCATTTAGGGAACAGAATCATTCAATTTTGCATTTTCTTAAAATGAAATAATACAGAAATTCACAGAAAAAGTTTAATCTTCTTGAAAGAAATTTCATTGATGGCTGAAATGTTATATAAAAAAATTATCGTACATTGTAATTTCTTGTCATCTTAATATTGCTAACCACTCAAAAATATACCTCGGCTGATTCCGAATTCCTACAACGTATATTAAACACTTCTAAATCATGAGCTCCTTGCGCAAATTTATTATTATCGGTCGAAGAAAATGATCGCATGTCCAAGGAAAATATAAATGCCGGGGTAAGTTGAGTAAACTGAGCAAAATAAAACCAGTTTTTGGTTCAATTTTAAGACTTTTTTTTACAGTATAAATATGAAAACAGATATTTTAATGTATTGCTTAGTAAAAAAAATCTAATCGAGTTTTTCGACGAGGGCTATCTTTATTGTGCAGGTATGAAATTGTAAATACCTTTCTTAGATTACACCAAGGATTATGACGATGTTTATTAAATTTGTCCTCCTTGTTGGATGCTGCACTTTTAAAGTTGTTTATTTTTCTTCTCTCGAAAATTTTCATGAAATATTAATGGCTTTTTAGATGTTTTTTACATCTTCTTACAATGTATATTTTCTTTCATTCAATTTGAAGATGATACGTAATAAATCTTAAACTTCTCTGTTAACATAAAACTAATAATGTAAAGTCTATTTGCAGGTAAGTTATTTGCTTTATACTATAAACTACCACATATGTAGATTCTTGTTACATATTAACAGTAGCATTGTACTAATATTTTAATTTTAAATATTTTAACCTCATTTAACTGCACTTTACGGGGCTTAAATTTTCAATATTTTTCAATATGTTAATGTGCATTTACTGTGTATTTAAATCTTTCTTTAAATCACAATTAATATTATCTTAGCTCAGTCATTCGAGATTTTTATTGTTTCATTTTTAAACAAACAATTTTTAACAATGAGGTCAAATATCAATCTTATTCATTTTCCTCTTAAAGCATTCAAACATATAAAATTACATAATTGCAAGTTTTTAAAACGCAATTAAACTAAATCCATAGCATATAATCAAAGAGAAGGAATGTTTTTATCCTTACTGTTTTACTTAATCTAGATGAGTCTTTTCTGGTAAGTTTCTACTTCTAGTGAAATGATGAGTTATAATTGCTATCCCCTCACAAAGGAGATAAGGTTAAATTTCAATTTTCCTAATTTGGTTAAGTCTGGCCGGATTCTATTTAAAAAGCACATTTTAAAACTAATTAAAGGCAAAAGTGACCATCAAAAATATATTTTTGCACAAACAAACAAAATTGTCACAAGACTCATTGTTTTTTTTTTATATGAACGTTAGCATTGAGTTTTACTCTATAAATAAAAAAAATCGAAAAACAATTATGCTCTTTTTGTGAAGCTTTATAAATCAAATTCAATAGTAATTCCCCCATCAGCCTTCGCATTGTATCTGTTTTTGATTCATATTAAGGGCCAATAATCTAGAGTACCTGGAGTTTGATCTGATATAACGACCAACAAATGTACTTCAACTGCTGTAATAAGTAAATGGCAACAATGCCTCATATTTAAGTATTGAAAATGATTAAGATAGTTGAAATTATTTTATTTTTTATCACTTCGAAGCCTTCGGGACCAAACAAAATTGAGATCCCAGTTGATGGCTGTATTCAAATCATTTAATATCCAGATCGCCCAGGAAAATTAATAACCAAATTATTTTTTAATATGTCAATGTTCAAGAGTGAAATATACTATGTTTTCATAATGCCGATTTACTTGTACATATGCAATCTTAATTTAATTTTACTGCATGATGTTGATCTGAAAATCATAAAAAATGGGACTAGAAAAAAAATCATTGTCATTCCAAAAATGGCCTTAATATGTTAATAAGAATTGTATTTTGGACTAAGAGTAGATCATTTTTTTGTTTTTAATAAGTTTTAATTAGCCTGGCCGTCAGAATTGTCTAACACGAATTTACCATTATTTCTAATATGTTTTTGTCATTGAAATTCCCGATTGTTTAATTCTAAATAATAAAACACTTAGTCTATCAGCCAAACTTCAAAAATAGCATTTTAAATGTCTACCCCGGGGAACAGCAGTTTTTCGGTGGTTTTATATAGTTTAACATCTAAACTTTCAAATTTACCTTGTTATACCGGAATAAAAGTGTCCAAACAGGGTATAACATGCGCCATTTTGGATGCACCCATTTTGACAGACACAAATCATGTTGAAATCATTGAATTCATATTGCTGTCAAATTTTTACAAAGCGAATGAATATAATTCTGTAAGGTGTTATGTAATAAGTATAATATAAATAAAAATATGACGTATAATAATTATCGATAAGTATCGATGAAGTACCGATATCGGGGCTCCTTTAAACACTCTGTATACGTGGCTTTTTCCTCTTAATTTTTGTCATTTTTTCGTTGCTGTAGTCATATTTGCAATGTATGTTTGCTTTCAATGACCATAAATCGTTCATTGATATGTATTCTGATCATAACAGTCGATGGTTATTTGGAAAGTTACACCAATATGCAGATAATCGAGCCACAATACTTCCTATGCATATTTGAGCTAAAACCTTAGTACAGAAAAGATGCATTTAACAATCTGTTACATGATATCTATTCGATAAAAAATATGTTTTTATTTCAAATGTGTGGTAATATACAAATACACATCGATATACTCATCAAAATCCCAATTTGCACAATGCTTTTTTTAGTAAAAAGGGGGGGTCTAAGTAGATGCTTTTAAAGTATTAAGTATCACAATATTTTGTTCTTTAGTACGAAATAAAATGCACAAAATGGTTCAAACATGTAAAAATATTATCATTAGATAGATTTACAATATCTAAAAGCTTATTTTCCTTGTTTACTTTGATGTGCTATATGCCCATTTATAGTGCATTTGTTAACACCAGCTCTGAAAAATTCAGGACTATTTCTCTGGTATGTCATGCGTTGTTTGGTATATTCTTCTTAGATATATGAAAATGATCATCCCAGTTCGGTAGTTTTGTTGTTACCTAAATTGACAAAGCACCAAATAACATCATTTTTGTGTGCAAGAAACACTATATTGACTGTTTGACAGCTGAATTGGGGGTTGGTTGTACCAGCAACACCATCACATACACGGCTACAACACTGTCTAATGAGGAAATCATTGACAATCTTAAATCTGTCCATTTCCTCCTTCGGCCTTTCTGTTGGTGGCAATATTGATGACATTCCATCCCTGTATTGGATTCCTAAATTATATAAAAACCAATACAAACAGCGCTTCCTTGCAGGGTCATCCAAATGTACAACTAAGCCTCTTTCAGTTTTGTTGACTTCAATACTTACGGCAATAAAATCCGGCCTCAAGATATATTACGATTGTTGTTATTCTTGAAATGGTGTCAATCAAATGTGGAATCTGAAGAATTCGAAAGAACTGATGGAGATTCTTAACTCTAAATTAATTTCATCTTGTAAAACAGCATCAAAACATTCGATTTCTCCACACTTTAAACTTCAATTCCACATGAACATGAAAACGCAGCTTTTTAAAAATCGACATGCTCAACTTTCTTATTGACAACATATTTGTTCAGTTTGGTGGACGTGTTTTTCAGCAAACAATAGGGATTCCAATGGGCACTTATTGTGCACCTTTGCTTGCTGATTTGTTTCTTCATTCATATGAAGCAGACTTCTTACAATATCTTCTAGACAAAAAAGATCGAAGACTTGCTCTCTCTTTCAACCTCACGTTCCGTTATATTGATGATGTCATTTCACTAAACAATTCTCGATTTGGTGACTTTCTCCATCTAATATATCCCCAGGAGCCTGAGATAAAGGACACAACGGATTCTAGAAAGTCTGCTTCATGTTTAGATCTACATCTCAAAATTGGCTCTCAAGGAAGACTTTCAACAAGGCTCTATGACAAACGTGATGACTTCAACTTTCCAATCGTCAACTTTCGCTTCTTGTGTAGCAACATTCCGTCCGCTCCAGCTTATGGAGTTTACGTATCTTAATTAATTCGTTACTCCAGAGCTTGCATCGATTTCCTAAGCAGGGCGACACGTCTGACGCAAAAATTGCTCACACAGGGTAATGTTGCTCCTCGGTTGCTGTCTTCACTTAAGAAATTTTACGAAAGACATCATGCACTTATAGACAAATATGGGATTTCGATCTCTCAGATGAGAGCAGATGTTGGTTTGTCATAGGGTTTTGTTTTGTCTTCCTTTGCCGAATTTGACACGTTGAATGGACTATTGGCAATGCGACGACTGTGCTATAGCAAGCAGGAACTGCTTACTCTTCCGGAGCACCTGAGTTCACTCTTGTTTCGACTGGAGTTCGCGTTGCTGAGTGATATTCAGTTATTTTGTGTTTCCATGTTTTATATGTTGTCTGTTATTGTCCCGTTCTTGTTGGTGTTTACTGGTTTTGTCTATTGTTATATTAAAGTTATTGTCGGAAACAGCAAGGCCACTACCCCGAACACTTATCAAATGATGCAAAGACATTTCATTGATGTAGACTTGACCATCGTTAAAACCTTTTGCTATGAAGTGCCAGGAAGCAGGTATGAGATATAAACCATATTTTACGTCTTAAAAGTTTACAGAAATTTATAAACATTAGAGCAATACTATCAAATTTCAAGTTCGAATTGTATTTACTAGTATGGCTGTTCTTGTTCTTTAACATGTAGAATTTTACATATACATGGCCAGAGGATAACATGACTCTGACTGTTATGTAAGGACACCAAAACTAACCCTTCAATAACCACTGTTTTGTTAAACACATGCTGTATATTTAAGACTTACTCATAAGCATTCAAGATGTACCTCCTTCACGTAAATTTGATGATTAAACAAAAGGCAAGGTAACCCAAAAAAGATTATTTCTACTAATCGAACAGTTTATATTATTTTTTCTTAATCTAAAATTGTATATAACAATATATCATATCACATTCTAGTATACTTACTATTGCAAATGGAAAGCTTAGGACAGGAAAACATGTGCGTCTTACATTTATGTTATTGGTGCCGAGATACAACAAACTTTTCCCCAACAAGTACACGACTAAACGCTTTTGCAACATATATCCTAAATGATTTCTGTAGTGACGGCTTTAATATTTCGATGCATTTCATATCCTCCATAAAAAGGAAGTTTTCAAACAATACACTTCTAAATTAGCCCCCCCCCCTATTTCGACAATGTAACTATTGAAATAAAAAAAAACTATACCGATTTATATCAAACGGTTATTGTTTATTGATGGAGGAAAATACTTTCATTTAGTGACATTTCTTTAAAATGGGATGTAGCTTATTCGTCTTAGAACTTACGTATACATATACTCAAATTTGTAATTTGCACATCAAATATTTTATGAAAGGATATGGAAATAACAAAGTAAACAAGAAAAATATGCAATTATATATTGTACATATATTCAATTATACTATATTTTTACATGTTTGAACCGTTTTGTGCAAATCATTTGGTATCAGAGAACAAAACTTTGTCTTAGTAAGTATTTCAGAAACATGTACAAAGACCCCCCTTTTACTAAAAAAGCATTGTGCAAATTTGGTTCTTGATGAGTATATCGATGTGTATTTGTATATTACCACATATTTGAAATAAAAACATATTTTTTATCGAATAGATATCATGTAACAGAATGTTAAATACATCGTTTCTGTACAAAGGTTTTAAGCTCAAATATGCATAGGAAGTATTGAGGCTCAATTATCTGCCCATTGGTGTAACTTTCCAAATAACCATCGACTGTGATGATCAGAATACATATCAATGAACGATTTATGGTCATTGAAAGCAAACATACATTACAAATATGACTACAGCGACGAAAAAATGACAAAAATTAACCGAAAAAAACCACGTATACAGAGTGTTTTAAAGAGCCCCGATATCGGTACTTCATCGATACTTATCGATAATTATTATACGCTATAGTTTTATTTATATCATACTGATTACCTAATACCTAACAAAATTATATTTCATCGCATTGTAAAAATTTGACAGCAATATGAATTCAATGCTTTCAAAATGAGTTGTGAGTTGAGGCAGGATGGCAAAAATCCAGAAATAAAAAAGCAGGACTGTGCTTCGAGTAAAAAAAAGGCAGGATGGTATTTAAGGCGTAAAATTTTATAGTTGCTTAAATAAAAAAAATTGCGCGCGCAAGCGCGCAAAAAAATCCAGGCTCGGCTTTTTCTGAAAATAAAAAGGCAGGACGAAGAAAATATCCATAGCCCCCCATAAAAATCAAATGGTTGCTCCCTAAAATTAAAGCAAATATTTGGGTTGAGACAATTAAAAAAGCTTTTATTAAACAATTTAATCTTAAGAATAATGCTTCATTTCTAATTAAGTTTAGGCAATCAACTTTAATTACTTTTTATTATATCATTGCCTAGGATAAAAGCTTTATGCCAACTTCACTTTCAACCTCTTACAAATAAATATACGTCTGTTTCTGTTCCAAATTACACTCATTTTCGCTCCCTTTGTGAGAATATTCAACATTTTGTTATGCCAAATAATTTATTTGTTTATTTCAGACAACAAAATAAATAAAAAACATAACGTCATAATGGCAGAACAGGACATTCAAGAAAGGCAAAATTTGGACACAACAGACAGCGGGTAAGGACATTATGGAACGCGGCTGTGTGCTCTTCAGAAAACACAACAAATCGGAAGAACGTGCTATTCTTTTTATATAACTTTTTCGTCCCCTTTCTTTGTTCATCATCGGTATATGCAAAAACAACATGATTTATAAAAGTAATTGTTCTTTAAAGAATGAATAAATAAATAAAAAACGATGCATAAATGTTTTTGATTTGAGCTTTAGCAAGATAAAACCTACAACTATTTCAATCCATACTTTTGTGTTTCCTTTTTTTTCTATTCGCTTCTAATCAAATGAACATAAGCCCAACCCTACATATATATTTTAGAGTTATCAGCCACTAGTAGAAAAGTTCAAAATTGAGTTAAAAGATATGATAGTTAATTGTTTTAATTAGTGTTTGACTGGTCTGCTGTACTGAGATGATCACCTCAATATCCCTATTGTGTCTCACAACTATGTTGTGTTCTATGGTCATTACCGGATCCTAAGATCGCAATGGAAGAGGGAGGTTTGGCGCCATAAAACCTGGTTTAACCCACCATTTCGTTTGAAATGCCTGTACCAAGTCAGGACCATTGTGATCCACCAGTTCTCCGGTATGACTGATTCGTTTTTGTCATTTTCTCTGGACTATGAGATTGATCATTCAAGTTCGGTAGTTTTGTTATTACCTTTATTTTCAAAATTGTCTAAACCCTAAGGTTCTTCCTACCCCAGACATAGGTTGAATATCTTAGTAATAATTTGGTTCCCCAGTTTGGTATTTTTGGTTATACTGTTATATGCTCTTCATATTCATACAGTGTTTGGCATTTTCAAAATGTTTGGTAGAGCGCCTCTGATGAGTCTTGAATAGACGAAACGCGCGTCAGGCGTAGCAAAATTTATTGTCTGGAACTTTGTTGTCATTTGTATTTCGAACACACGTGAAGGTTAGCACTGCTGGTGGAGTTTAAATTCCCCGAGGTTAGCCCGCTCCGGCACCAACACTTTTGAGTTGGAGAATACAACAAAGCTTTAAATTATCCGTCTAAATTTCAAAATTGTCTAAACCCTAAGGTTCTTCCTACCCCAGACATAGGTTGAATATCTTAGTAATAATTTGGTTCCCCAGTTTGGTATTTTTGGTTATACTGTTATATGCTCTTCATATTCATACAGTGTTTGGCATTTTCAAAATGTTTGGTAGAGCGCCTCTGATGAGTCTTGAATAGACGAAACGCGCGTCAGGCGTAGCAAAATTTATTGTCTGGAACTTTGTTGTCATTTGTATTTCGAACACACGTGAAGGTTAGCACTGCTGGTGGAGTTTAAATTCCCCGAGGTTAGCCCGCTCCGGCACCAACACTTTTGACTTGGATAATACATCAAAGCTTTAAATTATCCGTCTAAATTTCAAAATTGTCTAAACCCTAAGGTTCTTCCTACCCAAGACATAGGTTGAATATCTTAGTAATAATTTGGTTCCCCAGTTTGGTATTTTTGGTTATACTGTTATATGCTCTTCATATTCATACAGTGTTTGGCATTTTCAAAATGTTTGGTAGAGCGCCTCTGATGAGTCTTGAATAGACGAAACGCGCGTCAGGCGTAGCAAAATTTATTGTCTGGAACTTTGTTGTCATTTGTATTTCGAACACACGTGAAGGTTAGCACTGCTGGTGTAGTTTAAATTCCCCGAGGTTAGCCCGCTCCGGCACCAACACTTTTGAGTTGGAGAATACATCAAAGCTTTAAATTATCCGTCTAAATTTCAAAATTGTCTAAACCCTAAGGTTCTTTCTACCCCAGACATAGGTTGAATATCTTAGTAATAATTTGGTTCCCCAGTTTGGTATTTTTGGTTATACTGTTATATGCTCTTCATATTCATACAGTGTTTGGCATTTTCAAAATGTTTGGTAGAGCGCCTCTGATGAGTCTTGAATAGACGAAACGCGCGTCAGGCGTAGCAAAATTTATTGTCTGGAACTTTGTTGTCATTTGTATTTATTACATTTATCTTATTTCCTAGGATGAAAGCTGTTTCTGTTCTAATAAAAATCATTTGAGCCAACTTTTTATGAAGACATGCAACACTTTGTTATAATATCAATTAATTTTTTTTGTTTATTTCAGACAAAAGCAAGAGGATGACGTAACAATGGCTGAACAAGACAACCAAGAAAGGTATTATTCCACATCCAATACATTAAGATATATGAACCTGTGAAATTTAGTAATTTTGAACGTTTTCGAGCTCATCTTTTATCTTTTTTTTTAAAGTATGAAAATTCATTTTCCCATTGACCCCTTCGTTCTGTTTATTCATTCTAAGACCACGACTATATTCTCAGGTATAAAAAATCATCAATATTTAATTTTTTTCCATGCCTTAGAGTTCAAAACTGTTATAATGTTGCTTCGATAAAAATCAAGAGGATTCTAAATGTGATGACTTAAAAACTAACCCATGTACATATGATTTGTGTTCGTTAAATAATTTTTTTTCAGTTTTCCAACATAATGGACAACTTTTAGGAACATATGATTAATATTATATTCGGGGGTTTACTTCCTTAAAACGAAGGCCTTATGAACCGATAACCTGATTTCTTTTGCTTTATCTAATACATTAGAAAAATAAAATTGATTCCAACTGTATTTAAAGCTAAAACAGACGTTAAGGAGGTATATGACAAACCGCTGGAATGAGGTCAGGTGTAAGAGATGTGTGTCTTTCGTCTTTAGCCCTCATGTCATTTTAATTACATTCTCCTGAAACATAGCTTGTTTGCTTTGTTGATTGATATTCAGTTGTTTTGTGTTTCCATGTTTTACATGATGTCTGTGTTTGTCCTGTTCTTGTTGGTGTTTACTGGTTTTGTCTCTGCTCGTTCGGACTTTTGACATTCGGATACCCCATTGGTACCTCTGCTTCTTTTGGTCAACTCGCAAAAAGTTGAAACAATATATCCTCTCGTCCCAGTTCCTTTAAAATTGTTCGTACATGCCGAACTGTGATCTCCTAATTTAAATTAAATGCGTTATTTTTAATCCTCTGGTACCGGTTCTGATTGTACTGGAACAACAACAACTTTTCTTGCAGACTACGCGAATGCTCGTTCAGCAACATCCCATAATTTACCAATTTCATAGAACTTGTTTTCTTTTAAGGTGGGACGTTACGATACGACGTTACGACAAGAGTTATCTCTCTTTAATCGAAAGAAACGTCGACGTCGGCATAATGCACGTTAACTTTTTCTATTTTTCTATGTATTTGATATAAGGCACAATGTTAAAATCATTTGCAGTGGTTCATTTTCAGCACCATTAACTTGAAAATAGAATAAGCTTTAATACTACAGACATCAATTTTCAAAAAATATAAACATCTACCTTTACAACAAGACATTTTGTGATATAATTTACCTAATAATTTACCTAATTTTAAATTTGACTTTTATGGTGGTCTTATCACAACCTATCCTTTTGCTCATGACCAGAATACATCTTATTTTACTGTTTTACTGTTTGCCGCAAAATACAATTTAATTTTTCAATTAGTTTTCTTTTTTATTTACCATTTCACATTGTACCCACATTGTAGTTTGAATACATTAAAGAGAAAAAGGAGTTTGAATATTTACAGTTTAAATTCAATCATATTTTTTTAAATAACGTGAAATATTTCTTAAAAGAATTGTTAAAGAAAACATGTTTTTGCTATCTTGTTTTCCTTGTTCTCCTCGTTTGTTTTGATTGATACAGACTGACTGGGGAGTTTAACGTCGTCACTATACCTATATATAGGTCTGCAGCGACGTTTGATTGATACATTCTTTCCCTTTCGACCTTTTGACACTAAATTGCAAAAGAGGCAAAAGCTAATGGCGAAAGAGAGCACATGGAAAAGATGTTTTTCAGGCTCAAAAAAGGAAAACTGTTTTTCGATTATTTAACGTATATTGTACGCAAACTATAATTCAAATGTTCATAATTCTTATTCAATATACACAAAGCACAAAACGATCAGTCTTTTAACAATATTTTGTTTGTAAAAAAGTAAATTTTAATTATATTTTTTTAATGACCTTAAAGTAGCTTTTATAATAGAACCCGGCGATACTAAACAGAATTGGGGGAAACTGGAATATAACCTTTTATACACAGAATAGACCTCTTTTATTCATTTTTTTTAGATATACATTTGCTTTTCCTAAAATATTTTAAATCTGTTTTCTGATCAAATAGAATAGTGACAAATATAAGAAATATTTCTGCTATATAAACCGAGATGTTATCAAATTTTTTTGTCATAGCATCTTTGAAAGCAAAAGGTTGTTTCGCTCTATGTAGAAAAAAAACTGACCAAAACAGAAAAAACAAAGCCACACCTTCAAGTTAATTGGTCGGTCCCTTATATGAAAGGAATATTTTCAAATGCGAAAATTTTTTGTTTCACTTTTTAGCTCACCTGGCCAAAGGCCATGTGAGCTATTGCCATCACTTGGCGTCCGTCGTCGTCGTCGTCCGTCGTAGTCGTTAACTTTTCTTCAAACTTCTTTTCCTCTGAAACGGCTGCACAGATTCAAACCAAATTTGGTCTGGTGGTACTTTAGGGTATCCTCCAAAGATCTGATGTGGGGATTTTTGATTCGTCGAAAAACATGGCCGCCGTGGCTAAAATAGACCAGGGGGGTCAGACTACTGTTTTTGGCTTGTAAATCAAAAAGTATAAGAGATAGATGAAATCTGATGCCACGCTGCAACTTCAGCATCAAAAGCTCTACAAAAGTCTCCACTGAGTCGAAGTTGTCAGATGACCCCTTATGGGAGTTACGGCCCCTTAAAGGTGAAAAATAGCATTTTTTCATGTTTTTGGCCTATAGAATGAAAACTATTGCAGATAGTGAGAAGCTGTTGCTTGCTTAAATGTTCAGCTCATTTAGCTCTACAAAAGTCTCCATTAGGTCAAAGTTGTCAGATGACCCCTTATAGGGGTTTTGGCCCCTTAAAGGCAAAAAATAGAGTTTTTGGTCTATAGAATGAAAACTATTGCAGATAGAGAAAAGCTGTTGCTTGCTTAAATGTTCAGCTGGTTTAGCTCTACACAAGCCTCCATAGGGTCGAAGTTGTCAGATGACCCCTTATAGGGGTAACAGCCCCTTAAAGGCAAAAAATAGTGTTTTTGGCCTATAGAATGAAAACTATTGCAGATAGAGAAAAGCTGTTGCTTGCTTAAATGTTCAGCTCATTTAGCTCTACACAAGTCTCCATATGGTCCAAGTTGTCAGATGACCCCTTATAGGGGTTACAGCCACTTAAAGGCAAAAATAGTGTTTTTGGCCTATGGAATGAAAACTATTGCAGATAGAGAAAAGTTGTTGCTTGCTTAAATGTTCAGCTCATTTAGCTCTACAAAAGGTTCCATAGGGTCAAAGTTGCCAAATGACCCTTTATAGTGGTAACGGCCCCTTAAAGGCAAAAATTAGAGTTTTTGGCCTATAGGATGAAAACTATTTCAGATAGAGAAAAGTTGTTGCTTGCTTAAATGTTCAGCTCGTTTAGCTCTACACAAGCCTCCATAGGGTTGAAGTTGTCAGATGACCCCTTAAAGGGGTTACAGCTCCTTAAAGGCAAAAGATAGTGTTTTTGGCCTTAAGAAAGAAAACTTTTGCAGATAGAGAAAAGATGTTGCTTGCTTAAATGTTCAGCTTAATTAGCTCTACAAAAGTCTTTTTAGGGTCGAAGTTGTCAGATGACACCTTTAAGGGGTTATGGCCCTTTAAAGGTGAAAAATAGTGTTTTTTGCTTTGAAATGAAAACTATTGCAGATAGAGAAAAGCTTTTTATTGCTTACACATTCAGCTCATTTAGCTATACAAAAGTCTTCAAAGGGTTGACATTAAGACAAGGTGAGCGATTCAGGCTCCTGGGAGCCTCTTGTTTAAATTGAAGGCTACGATTGCAGAGGTTCTTTTTGTTTTTCATAAATCTAACAGACAAGTAAGAATCAACAAATGTTATTCTTAATTGTCCCTAGATTATTTGTCTGTTCATGACATGCCTGTGGATTTGTTTTCCAGTAAAAACAGAAATTATTTGGTGTACCAATAGTTAAGGGACACACACAAAAGGTTGTATTTAACCATTTTTTGTGTTAAGTCGTATTAAGAAAAATAAACCCATTAACCTGAACATAATGTTTTAATCCACCTTACTTTCTTTCGTGTTTAATTCGGTTCTGTTTGTATGAATACAGTCGTGATCATCACTATGCAAATAAATAGTACTTAAGAGTTATCTTTTTAAAAATACATTAACATAATTTTTGGTTCTTTTTATTTAGTGACCATTGGGATATATTTCGAAAGGATGTATCAGGGTCCCAAATACCTAAAACATCAAAGGCAACCGACAGTGTATTCAGATGCGTGAAAGTCATAGTATATATCCTCTTATTTCTGTTGGTGTTTGGTGGTACCATTCTGTCGAGAGGCTCACTACAGGTTCTTACCAACCAGCTTCAAGTTGAGAGAAACTTTAATTTTCAGGTTATATATCCTTTTTTAAGTTTTCAACTTATATTGAATTATTAAAGTGTTCATTTAACAATTTCAATTAAGGTTTTTAGAGACCCCTTACAATATAGATATTATTTCCACGTCAGCATAATTACTCATTTTAATAGGCATTTATTAAAATTTTACAATTACGACTAGACTGAGTAAATATTAACAGAGAAATATAATATAAATTTATTTTAATTTTTGGCTGACGTAAAAACAATAATATACAAACATATCAGGACGGCATAACATATAAAACACCACAACAATTTACACAAATAATAAATCAAACATTATTACAAAACAAGAAAATATTATTGGCGGGCATCAAAAATTAAAGAAATATCCGCCAAACAAGCCCGCCAAACAAATCAAAGATTAACGAAAAGACTCCCAAAAGATATACTACTCCATTGAAAGAGTCCCGATCTCCAAGGAATAATACACTTCCTTGCAAAGAGATTTAAATGAAAAAGATGTATGTTAACTGACGAAATCTCCCAAGGGATAGACTACTCCCTTGTAAGAGCATATAATCTCCAAGGAATATTTTACTTCCTTGCAAAGAACTTATAAAAAACATTAAACAAACGCACCACGACTCTCCCAAAGGATATCCTACTCCCTTGCAGGAGACAACCTTAAGAAATAAACTTCTTTCTTAAAGGATACAGAATTCTCCAAAGGATATTTTACTCATTTGAGAGAAAACTAAGTAATGAAATACAACTAAATATACACATCAATAGAATAGATAAAGTAACAAATGTAAAGGACAATTATAAATGAGACAAAGTGTTGATAAAACATTGACGCAGTTGCCTGGTACCTTCGTAATTCAAGTGAAGACCTCCATCTAGTCTTACATACAGACTTTGGATAGGTTGCCCGGAATGCAAAAATCTTTTATAAGATCTGACAAAAATATAATTGTTCTTTCGGCAATACTCCTCGAGATTCGAGTTAAGCTGCATACATGATAATTTGGTTGCATTAAAGTCAACCAGTCTTGGTAAAATAGAGGAGACGACAATGGTCGAACGACTGGCAATATTTCGGCAAGCCCAAATTAAAAATTTGAAGGCTTGCATAATCTGACTTATGGTACGAATATTAATGTCGTTTGTACCGACGTGGAACAGGATGTAATCGTAAGAATACAACTGCAAATTGTCACGTTTAATATTGAGTTCGACATCTGCGACTGTAGCTCCTCTGTAATTTTGCACTGTGAGACCATCAACATATTTAGCTATTGAGTCCGAGATCAAAATGGCTCTGAAATCCTCTGAAATTAGAATCAATAGGGCAGAGAATCAACCATTCGTCTAGCCACTGAAAGTTTGTCATTTAAGGAAAATTCTAAGTATAACAAGTAGGCATCACTTGACCAGTCTCCGTGTACCTTAATTAACTCTGATGGGACTTTTGATTGAAAGCCGTAAGTAGCCCCTCCTCTGCGGAAACTATGAGTAGAGAACAAGGCCGGATCTCTACCGGTTTTCTCTAAAATGTCTTTCAAAAAGGAATTAAATTGAATGTATGTAACAGGTGTGAATTTATTATTCTTTTTATGCATAAATGCTGGGTCGTCTTCAGATGCTGGAACCAATGTACACATGTTTTCGTAGGCTTGAATAGGACATAAGCATGGATTTGGATTTCTGATTAATGGAATTTTTAAAACTCGTTGTCCGAATTGTATTGTTTTTGACCACTCAAAAATAACAATAGCAACATCATTTTGTACAATTATTTTACCTCTAGTTAGGTGCTTTTTAGGGTCAAAGGTTAAAACACTATCAGGCACTAAATTTGATTTACGAGCCATTAAGAAAAAGGCGAATAAAAACAAACACCAAAAGGTAGCATCATTACAATTAGAAAAATCCAAAACATGCTTTATATCAAACAAAATAGCTAGTGTAATAGGCTGAGCTTGTTTGTCAAGATGCGGATTACGCCTTGATATACCCCAATCTCAAAATCGAATATCAAACTGTGACGTCAACATGCACGAAGGCGGGAATTTTGAGGAGTAAAGTGTTCATTTAACAATTTCAATTAAGGTTTTTAGAGACCCCTTACAATATAGATATTATTTCCACGTCAGCATAATTACTCATTTTAATAGGCATTTATTAAAATTTTACTATTTCAAATTGGCCATAT